>VXBP01004359.1:0-204658 GCA_013400115.1 Rhinopomastus cyanomelas
GTAATGATTCTATGATTCTATGTTTTCTGAAGGCTTTTCAAGTCTAGTTATCTTGTAATGACTGTACTCCACAAATATCTTCTTCTTCAGTTTGTGTTGAAATAAGGTGACAATGTTAGCTAAGTAAAAGGATGTCAGGGGTTTTTTTAAAGTGAGTGAATCTTCATGATCTGCCAATTGCTTTCTTTAGAATAATAGCAAATAAGGTTAAGGGTTTTCATTTCTGAAAGGTACTTTTTCTAGTGCTTTATTATATGCATGAAAACATGCCTGTGAAACTCTCAGTTCCTGGAAGAGCTAAACAGGAAAAGTTAATGACTATTACAACCATGAGCATTAACTTCCATGCATTCTTATCCACCAGCTTCCTTTGCAACAGTGAAAATAAGCAAATTGGACACTTAGCAGGGGCACTTTATTTCTCTATATGGGTTTTGTAACTTCTAGAAAGTTGTTTCAGCAAGCTGCATCAAGAGTTCTCTTCCCCTTAAAGAGAAAGATTTATAGGATGAAAAAAAACCCTCTTAATCGGTTGTAATGAAACAGTAACAATAAAAATAAGTACAACAGAATTAATAAGAAAATAATGAAGAATTGATAAAAACAATATCAAACTCATCCAGAATTCAGACTGCTGGACTTGCTGGCATACAGGAATGGGATTCAGGAACTGAATGCAGTTGGAGTTCAGGATCAAAGGCATTGGGATCAACAGAACCACAGAATCATTCTGGTTGGAAACCTCTGTGATCATCAAGTCCAACCATTAACTCTACTCTACAAAATTAACCCTTAAACCAGATCCCTCATCATCATAACTAAATGATCCTTAAGCACCTCCAGGAATGGTGACTCAGGTCCTTCCCTGGGAAGCCCATTCCAGTGCCTGACCACTCTTTCTGTGTCAACTCTAAACCTACCCTATCGTAGTTTGAACCCATTCCCTCTTATTCTATCACCAGTTGTTTGAGACAATCACCAACCTCTACAGAGCGTCCTTTCAGGTAGTTGTACAGAGTCATTAGGTTTTCTCTCAGCCTCCTCTTCTTCAAGCAAAAGAGCCCAGCTCTTTCAATCTCTCCTCATAAGATTTATTCTCCAGTCTCTTCACCAGCTTTGTTGCCCTCCTCTGCACTCACTCCAGCACCTCAGAATTTCTCTTATATTCAAGTGCCCAAAACTGGACACAGTACTAGAGATGTGACCTCACAAGAACGGACAGAGTTCTCCTCTAAAGCTGGCCATTGAAAAATAGGTCTTACCCCTTGTGATCCATCAGCTTTATCTTCAGTATGACATACAGGGAATGGAAACACCTAGCTGGTCAGGTTTTGAGTCACCTGACCTGATTACTCCTGCCCACAAGATGGATCTTTTTACGCACTCAGGACCCTTTCATTTACAGCACTCCACCATGGAACGCATGAGTTAGCAGCGACCTTGGTTTCTATAGGAGCAACTACAAGCAAGAGCCTTCCTACGTGCCAATCCGTGGTAGTAACTGTAAACACCAAGCGTTAGCACTTCTAGAAATAGATCCTGTCTGCAAAAATAGGCCATTAGCTTGAGAAAGTCACTTAAAAGAGACTGAGCTGAAAAGTGAAATCACTGAACAGGGTCTTGGTTCTTTCTGACTCAAACCAGGGTGAGCTACGAACACGGCAGTGCTCTACTTTTCCCCATACTGAGCAGAGAAGATGGATCCCCAGAAGGAAAAGGCGCCAACAACACATGCAACAGAATCGGAGAGGAAGCGTGAGGGAGGTTGCCACAGATTACCATGATAATTGTGCCTTTGTCCCTAAAAAGTCTATCAAACATTTCTAGTGGTGTAGGATTTTTGTTATTCAGTACTTCCCGTACCCAGGTACCCCTGACCCAGTGCCCAGATAGAGCCCACGTTCTCTAACAGACTGTTACTGTGATGACAATGTTTTTCTGTCGTGAAACTTCTCTCTCCCAGCACCATCGTTTCATTCGATATGAATTTCATGAGAACTGACTTTTTTAATGCAGATTTCTTTGAGGTTTCCATAAGATACTGGCTCATGTTGTCATTTTATTGAAGAAATGCATTTCCTGTTGTTTTATTGTAAAAGAAAGTACAACTAGGATAAACTGGCAATCCAGAACTTTCCCACACCTACTGAAAGGACAGAAAAGGAGGAATATATGTTGAATGTGACCATAATATTCCTTTGCTAAGCAAAGCCACCTTCATGCAGCACAGATGTCCTATGGGATGGGGATGAAAGCAGTTTTGCCCTTATTTGTAAATTGGTTTCAAATTAATGAATTAAGAATTAATTTACAGTTGTCCTAAGACCTAATCACAGTACTCCCTTCCGGCTTTATGATTTAGGAGTACACAATGAAGTTCTTCACAAGAGCCACATTTGGCTTTGTCAAATACCTACTAAGAAGAATACCGGGGGTCAGGGAGGGACCTGGTCAGCATTCAATGACTACTTCCTTTCTGTGAGTGAGAAAGCAAGCTGAGTAAGCAGGAGATCTGCAGGGATAAGTAAGGATCTTCTGGGAAAACTCAGAACAGAGATGGAAATTTACAGGAAACAAGAGGGCCCACTTGGGAGGACAAAGGAATGTTGTCAGAGAATGCAGGGATGCAATGAGAAGAGCTAAACTGATCTGAAATTAAATGAACTCTGTGTTTCATTGAAAATTGCTTGCATTTTTGCAGCTGACTATTTTTTCATGACACTGTGTGACTGCACTGCAGCATCTCTTGGTGCAAAATGCTCTGATTGCATAATATACTTGATAACCAGAACAGTGTCATCAGTTCTCTGAAAAAAATCCACCTTTGCTAACACTAGTTGCTTTTTGATACTATCATCTATGTCTTTGGAAATGTTTCTACTCTGTAGTTAATCTACCAGATGCTAACTGCTACCAAAGCTTTTGAGAAGCAATGTCTTAAGAAGTGAAATAATAGTTCACTAGTTTACATGTCTGTTAAGTATCTGAATGTTCTTTTTTCTATTGGCATCTATTATCACCACCTTTTAATCTTTTAAATCTTAAACAACTTTTTCATTTTAGACATGAACTTTTAAATCTTAAACTACAAAATGAGGTAATCAAACTGTTTTTGTTTTTCAGCAAAAGATCTGATGAGAACTCTGTAACCATGTTGACAACATAGGTCTACATAATATTCAGTATTTGCTAAAGTTATTACATGCTGAACTCAGAGACTACAGAAATCATTAAAATTACTAGGTGCCTATCATAAGTGCACAGTTAATCCTAAAAATTGCCTTAACAAAAGCTCAGTGTTTGCATGTGATTGTTCACTTACAAAGGTTCTGTTGCAGCGAGGAATCTTTCGAGCTCGAGGCGTATCCTTGACAGGCACCTCTGCACAAGGAGAGATCCTGATGTGCAGCCAACTGTTGTGCAGTAAACACCAAAGTCTCTTGGACTCCCCACTATTTTTTGGGGTAAGATGATTGACTCTTAGTCATATTTTAATACCAAACTTGCCCTTGAGCTTGTTGCCAAAGTTAGCCCTTGACTGTTGTGGTGTTGTCTGTTTCTCCTGAATCCATATTGACCAGGATTGACCATCACATGATCCAATGGTCTAATATAAAGTTAATACTGGTCCAGGCACACAAACACTAAGTCATACTCTACATTATTATGTAATAACTTTATACAGTTGAAGCCATTACACAAAACAATCTACTGCATCTTCTTTTCTCTCTGGCAGAATGCTTCCAAAGATCTTAGGATCAATAGTGGCTCTGTACCAGTAGGCGAGCACCCCAAGTCATCAGTGTCCAAAAGCCTGGAGGAGCCCAGTAGTGGTGCTGAAGGCACATTCCACTGTAGTCTTGGCTTCACCTGCATGACTTTTAAAATATTTAAGACAGCCTGCTTCCTTCTCATTCACTGCTAGCTAAACCTTCAGCTGCCAAACAGCCTCCCTCACTCTCCACAGGCACAACAGGGCTCTTTTTTCTTATGCAGTTGCTGGTGGGCTTTTTAAGAGAGAGTTTAAGCTAAAACAGTCTGGACAATAGGCATAGACTAAAACAGCCTAACCTGAGAGAAATTAAGCCAGTTTTGAAACACTTTGCTGTCCAATGATTGCAAAGCCTGTGAGTCAGAGGGATTTTTACATTTGGAAAAGCAGAGTGGACTTCTACAGCCAGGTAAAAGCGGGTTAGGCTTAGGAATGAGGAGTGAATGTGATGAGTCCCATCTGCAGTCCCATCTGCATTGCCTGAAGCTCTTCCACTTTGTATAAAGCAATTCTGGATTAACTATGTTGGAGAAAATGGATATGGGATAAAGGAAAAGTGACTACACAAGGGCGGTTATTTAGTGCTTACTTATGACTTTCTTCTGAGACATCTGGAGTTTAGATTCAGTTCCGAGGGCTGATTAGGTATTTGAAGTGTAAACTGCATAAATAGAAACTCTGGTTTTAAGTCTCCTCACGCAGAGGAGAAATTAAACCAAGAATATCTCATGTCTTGGATGAATGTCCTAAGCACTAAATCCTTATCTAGAGGATGCTGACAACTCTTCAGGCCTCCTTCTGCAGGAAAATGGTAGATGTCTGCTTCTGTTGTTTTGCTCATTCAAGAAATACATTCTGTGAACACCCTCTTGCCAGTGCTTGTCTCAGTCCTCTGACCTTGACAGTGGAAAAAGCAAAACAAACAAACAAAAAAGCTTTTGTGAATTCTTGTGAAAGACAGGTTCAATGTAGAAGGCAGTAAATCATTACTGCCAAATTAAAAGTGCCTTTAGACAAAAAGCAAAGCAGAATCTTGAACACTTGAGAAATGTGAGCATCCCAATGATTCATGTTCTTAAGAGGTCTTGAGGGTAACTGCAGACTCAGTTATCCACATCTCACCTAAAACTGGTGGATAATAGCGTGGTCAGCAGGAGAAGGGAAGCTGTCATGCTCTTGTACTCAGCCCTTGTGAGGCCTCATCTTGAGTATTGTGTTCAGTTCTGGGCCTCTCATTATAGGAAAGACGTTGAGATGCTGGAATGTGTCCAGATGAGAGCTACCAAGCTCATGAGGGGTTTAGAGAATGTATGAGAAGAGGCTGAGGGAGCTGGCCTCCTGGCTTGTATCAGAAATATTGTGGTCAGCAGGACTAGGGAGGTACTTATCCTCCCTGTATTCGGCACAGGTAAGGCCACATCTTGAGTATTGTGTCCAGTATAGGGCACCTCCATACAAGAGATATGTGGAGGTGCTGGAGCAGGTGCAGAGGAGGGCAACTAAGCTGGTGAAGGGCCTAGGAAACAAATCTCATATGGAAAGACTGAAAGAGCTGGGGCTCTTTAGTTTGAGGAAGAAGAGGCTGAGAGGGGACCTCATCACGCTCTATACCTATCTGGAAGGACCTTGTGGAGAAGTTGGTGTTGGTCTCTTCTCACAAGCAATTAGTGATAGAACAAGAGGGAATAGGTTCAAATTACAACAGTGTAGGTTTAGACTTGATAGTCAGAAAAAGTTTTTAATGGAAAGGATGGTCGGGCACTGGAATAGGCTTTCCAGAGAGGTGGTTGAGTCATCATCCCTGGATGTGTTTAAAGATCATTTGGATGAGGTGTTGAGGGATCTAGTTTAGGGGTGAACTTGTAAGGTAGGGTAGATAGTTGGACTTGATGATCCTAGGGGTCTTTCCCAACCAGAGTAATTCTGTAACTCTGTGATTTTCATCAATGAAAATAATGCTGACACTTTTTTTTTTAAAAAACGCTTTTTTTTACAGTAAAATAATCACACAAAATGGGTACTATGAAATGAGAGACAGATTCGCAGGTGAAAATTATACTTAGCGACAGCTGCCAACCATACTCCATCATTTCAGGACCCTGTGCACTGACATCCTGGTTCATTTGAGAGACATGATGGCAATTCATCTCTTTTCAGAGTCTTGCAGCTTGTGGACTTAAGTAACGATTCTTTCAACTCTCAGGAACACTAGCCATCACCATACTAAACTTTGACGGCTGTCAAAGAAACCTGCAGTATTAACAACTCTCATTTTGGTTTTATTTATTGTAGGACACTAATTTGCTATAAAGAAATTCAATTTATGTTTTCCTGGGTGAACTATGTGCTTTGTCACGGTGGAGGAGGATCAGTCTAGGAAGAATAAAAGTGTCAGTTCACTAGGAACACCTGAATATCATAAAGACTAACAACCTAGCATGGATTCACCTGGCCAGTTTTATGTTTCATATAGTGTTCACACTCTTCATTTCAGGGTCATAGAATTTACATGGGAAAAGACAAAGAACGTTTCAGTTCTTGTTCATGTTCTTGCAATTGTTACTAATACATTTTTATAGTGAACCTGTAGGTTAATGTAGCTCTTGAAGCCTTTATAAACTCTTCAAGTTCTCCTGTACCCTTTCCTGAGTTAAAGAGATAAGAAATGCACAAATTGGTCAGGCCCCAAGTTTCTGTACTGTAGTGGCTTCATGTTCCAGTTCTGTTCCTGAAATCTTTCCTAATAATTCTTTACACTTCACTTGTTTTCTTTTTACTTCTGCCAAATGCCAAACTAATGGTTTTATGTAACTCCCTGTCTTGCTTTAGAATATTAATATTGATCAGCCAGCTCAGGTTTGAATATATGAAGCTGAAATAGTTACTCCATGTCTGCTACGTTTGATATTAAACTAGAGTCAACTTCATCTTCCATTTTACTGCCTTGTAACATCTCAGAATAATAGAATAATAAAATGGCCAGGGTTGAAAAGGACCTTAAAGATCGTCTAGTTCCAACCCCTCTGCGCAGGCAGGAACACTTTCACTTCATCAGGTTACTCAGGGCTCCAGCCAACCTAGCTTTCAACACTTTCAGGGATGATGGGGCAGGCACAACTGCTTTGGGAAACCTGTTCCAGCATCTTACCACCTTCCCAGCAAACAATTTCTTCCCCGTGTCCAACTTAATTCTCTCTTCTTCAAGTCTGGAACCCTTTCCCCTTATCCTCTCACTAAGCACCTGTGTCAAAAGCCCTCCCCCAGCTCTCTAGTAACCCCCTTCCTTCAGCTATTGGAAAACTGCTGGCAAGTCACCTGGGAGCCTCCTCTTCTCCAGGCTGAACAACCCCAACTTGTTCAGCCTGTCCTCACAGGGAAGGTGCTCCAGCCCTCTGAACATTGGAGTTGCTCTCATCTGGACACCTTCCAGGAGCTCTATGTCCTTCTGATGTTGGGGACTCCTGAATTGGACCCAGTACTCCAAGTGGGGTTTCACCAGTGCAAAGTACAGGGGAGGAATCTCCTCCCTTGACCTTGACCCTTGTCACTGCTTCTTTTGATGCAGCCCAGGACACTGTTGGCTTTCTTGCCTGGCTACAAGAGTGGTGTTACAAGCAGGGCTTTGGGTCCTTTGATAATGACTGGTGAGACCACATCTGGAGTATAGTGTCCAGCTCTAGACCCCTCAGTTCAAGGGGGATTTGGAGCTGCTGGAGGGAGTCCAACGTAGGGCAACGAGGATGATGAAGGAAGTGGAGCACCTCCCTGATGAGGAGAGGCTGAGGGACCTGTGTCTCTAGCTTGGAGGAGACTGAGGGGTGACCTCATTAATGTCTATAAATATTTGAAGGGTGGGTGTCAGGAGGATGGAGCCAGGCTCTTCTCAGTGTCATCTAGTGATAGGACGAGGGGCAATGGCTGTAAGCTGGAACATAGGAGGTTCCACATCAATATGAGAAGGAACTTCTTCCCAGTGAGGGTGACAGAGCACTGGAACAGGTTTCCAGTGGGAGTTGTGGAGTCTCCTTCACTGGAGAAGTTTAAGACCCACCTGCATGTGTTCCTGTGTGGCTTGGTGTAGGTGATCCTGCTGTGTCAGGGAATTGGACTAGATAATCTTTCAAGGTCCTTCCTAACCCTTAATGCTTCTATGAATAATTAAGGAGAGAATAAAATAGAATAGAAAATTAATAACTGAATCTTTAGTAGCACTACACATGATACTGAATTGTGCTATGAAAAACTCCACTCAGAACTGTGATCCTGTATGAAATTTCATAGAGAGAATAAAAACAGTACAATTTTACTCTTAAAAGTAAAACATGTGGCTGCTTACACAAAACAAGCGTATAAAACTTGCTACTGTAACAAATATATAAGCTGTGCTATATTTAGTAGCAGCTTAGTTCAGACTCCTCTTAACGCACAGTGGGAAGCAAAATCTATCAATTTTCCTACTCCTTTCCACTCTCTTAGTCTCCAAAACACATATAAAATCCATTTATATTGCAACTAATCCTGGCCTTTCCTTAACTCTTATTCTTTTCTACCTGGCTTTCTCTGTCTTACACAAATATATATTAAAAGGCATCAGAGAAATATGTTATGATTATTGAAAAGACCACATATGTCTTCATATGGTTGACATGGAGACGTCTATGTGAAAGCATGTATGTGATACCTGGTTTATTTTAGATAAATCATTGAATCATCATGGCTGGGAAGGACCTCCAGGATATCAAATCCAGCCCTCATCACATCGTCTTTGTAATTCCTAAACCATGGTTTCAAGTGCTCTAACTAATTGGGTTTTAAACACCTTGAGGGATGGAGACTCCACCACCTCCCTAGGAAGCCTGTTCCAGTGCCCAACCACTGTATCGGTAAAGAACTTCTTCCTAAGATCCAATCTAAACCTCCCCTGACACAGCTTGAGACCATTTCCCTTCATCCTATCATCAGTAATTTGGGAGAAGAGACCAGCACCAACCTCGCTTCAACCTTTTTTTTAGGTAGTCTCCTCTCAGCTTCCTCTTCTCTAAAGAACCCCTGTTGCCTCAGCTGCTCTTCACAGCTCCTGTTTTCCCGACCTCTCCCCAGACTCATTGCCCTTCTCTGGACCTACTCCAGCACCTTATAGAATGGTAGAACAGTTATTTTTAGAATGCACCTTTAAAGACCTTTCCTTCAAGACTCTATGCCAGAAACAGTTACTAAAGAATCAGCTCTTTTCCATTTTGATGTGGAAACACAGAACTGAACATCACTGAAGAACGGATGACAGTGGAGTTCAGCTCACTTTGCACCAGTTTTTCCCACTTTTTGTAGCAAGTGACAAGACTGACTTTTGAACAGTCCCATTTACTGAATGATTAAGAAGGCAGGAATGAATAACACACTTTGATTCTATAAAAGAAGAATAAATGAAGTCACCCTACACTAATCTCATAAAACTGAGGCAAAACTGTAATTCCAGTTTTTATAAATCATGATTAAACCAACAAATATTTCTTGCATCTAATATTAGCAGAGTTGTCACTTCTGGCTGTTCTCTGATCATAAAAAAGATTAGGGATATAAATGTCCCCCTGAACACTGGTGAGGCCTCAACTTGAGTATTGGGGGTAGTTTTGAACCCTTCACTTCAAGGAAGAGATTGAGGGATTGGAGCAGCTCCAGAGGAGCAATGAGGCTGGGGAAGGGACTGGAGGGAAAGGCTGAGCAGAGCCTAAGGGAGCTGGGGGTGTTTAACCTGGAAGAAACTCAGGATTACTCTCCCTCTCTACAACTCCCTATAGGGAGGTTGTGGTCAGGTGGGGGTTGAGGTCTTCTCTCAGGTAACCAGAGACAGGATGAGAGGGCAGGGCCTGAAGCTGCACCAGGGGAGGGTTAGGTTGGATATTAGGAAGCTCTTCCTCATGGAAAGGGTGATCAGACTCTGGAATGGACTGCCCATGGAGGTGGTGGAGTCCCCATCCCTGGAGGTGTTTAAGGACAGATGGTTGTGGCTCTTAGTGCCCTGGTCTGGCTGATGCGGTGATGTTAGGTCATAGGCTGGGCTGGATGATGTCAGAAGCTTTTCCAGCCTCAATAATTCTGAGATATTTACCAGCCAGCACAGCCAAGTCTGAGGAGTTTTTTTAATCTGCTAGGGTGTAATCATATAGGTCTTTAGATTTTCTCCAATTTATAAACATAAAACAAATAAATTAATTGTAAGGTGGCAAAGCAGGAGCCTATATTCTCAAATAATTTCTAACAAACTTGATTTCCTACTTTGAATGTATGTTTGCTGTGTTTTGATATTAATACAATATCTTCTGGATTTCACTAGTGGTGAAAGACATAGCTTAAGTTACCTGACTAAACATACTCCAGGCAATCTCAAGTCTCTGGCTGTGTTATTGAGTGAAGGTGAAATAAGGACGGCAATGCATTAGCACTTACATGTTCTCATAAAGCTTTTTGGCCACTAATGTAACATGTCAGGTTTGGTGGGTTCTCTTTTGTGTGTACCAAGACATTTGCACGTTCTCTTAATTTAGCTGTGTTACCTTATATAACAAGGAAATTCATTATTTAATTATCTTTCAGCACCTACTTAATTCTCAGCACACAAAAATTGCACCTTTAGTTTCCTATTTTCCATGTGTTTTTAACATTTTATTTAATGCTAACTCCCTTGGGAGCAGAACCTACCATAAAACAACAAAAAAAGCTTTCCATTCTTTCTCTAAGAGACTGTGCTATTCAAAAGCTGTGTTTCATTAAAAACTCAGCAGCTTACTTTACTGGTTTAGCCTATGTTTCAGAAGCATTTTCATCCAGCCATAAGTAATGTGTATTCATACTTGTGGTGCTTGGAGTTGAAGCGTTGTCAGCTTTTGTTGGGGATGCCCTCCTCTATCCACTAAATTACCAGGGGAAGCCAGACCACATTAGGGAAACATAAATTTCCAGAAAACTTCTGCCATACAACTTTCTTGGTAAAAGCAGTGTGGCTAAGTGGTGAGCAGAAGATATACTGCATGTGTTGTGTTTTGTCCAGGCTGAGAGCAAATGCTGAGAACCCCAACAATGCTGTCAATATTGTTCTGCATAGAACATAGAGTAAATATTTACAGTTTCAGTTATATTCAGATCTAGCCACTGGCTGCCCGATAAATCTAGGTAGCAGCTTCCTTTTGCAAACAGCTGTAATAGCCAAACATAACCACAGAATCACAGAACAATAGAATCATAGAATCCTCATGGCTGGAAAGGACTGCAAGGATCATCAAGTCCAGCCCTCAGCATAACATCTCCCTAACCTCTAGGCCACGGCCTCAAGTGATGTAGCTACTCGAGTTTTAAACACCTCCAGGGATGGGGACTCCACCACCTCCCTGGGCAGCCTGTGCCAGTTCCCCAACCACTCTCTCAGGAAAGAACTTCTTCCTAAGACCCAATCTAAACCGCTTCTAATGCAACTTGAGGCCATTTCCCCTCATCCTGTCATTAGTAATTTGGGAGAAGGGACCAGCACCAGCCTCACTTAAACCTCCTTTTAGGTAGTTGTAGAGAGCAATAAAGTCTTTCTCATCCTTCTCTTGTCTAAAGAACTCCAGTTCCTTCAGCTGCTTTCCATAGGCCCTGTTTTCCAGACCTCTCCCCAGCCCTGTTGCCCTTCTACCCTCGTCTTCTTTTACGTTCCATCACTTCTGGAGAGCTAGGCAGAACAACAACTTGTCTTCAAAGCTTGTTCTTCTAGAGGTCTTATTTTTACCTGAAAAAGCTTACTTTTGAAGATGACATTTCACCTTGATTTTACACTGAAATTGATAAAACACTAAAATCCCTTTTTCCATGAAAACAACCAAAATTAAAGCTTCTTCTGTTTAACTCACCTTTCAGAAAATATTTCAAGACAAAAAATGGCTTAGAAGCAGACGTTTTGTTGGAAGCCATGAGTTTCAGAAAAGCTGAACACCAGCTCTCTAGCACATTCCTAATTAAATATGCAATTAAAAAGCTTTCAGTGCCCCCCAAGGCTTTGCAGTTTAGGTAATAGAAAACTTCTCAACCTACTTTAAGAAGTAAGATAAAACCTCTTTTTTGTAAAAAAAAGATCCATTGTTAAACAAAATGCTTTGCTACTGTTTTCCTTCATAGATTTACCATATGCTGAATCAAGGGGACAGTGCACAAGGTAATTTGCTGGAGAGCAAATCCAACAGAAATGAGCCTATGGAAATCATCCAGGGGTGTACTGAAAGTACTTTGTGCTGCTAAAGAGACATCTAAAATTAATCCATTCTGTAGAACTTTGTAGACAATATTGCTGCTTTTTAATCGTGGTGGTTGGGATATTTCCCACACTGGTATCAATCATAATAATCAAGGCATTTCAGCTTGCTGGCAAGCCATACATTTAGTGTGTCATTCTCCTCTCTTCCCTGTTACTGTGTCTTTTTCACATGCAAGATAATTCTTTGTTCTTACAAAAAGTAGACATCTCCTCAACACACCATATGTTGGTGGAACACACAGTGATCCATATGCATATATCTCCAGAGTACATGTGTAGCTTTGAATCTTCACTTCCTCCTAAGTTCCTGAAAGAAATGTTTTGTGCTCTATTCAATTGTCTATTACAAAAAAGGGGTCTTCTCCCAGGCAACTAGCACCAGGATGAGAGGGCAGGACCTGAAGCTGCACCAGGGGAGGGTTAGGTTGGATATTAGGAAGCTCTTCCTCATGGAAAGGGTGATCACACACTGGAATGGACTGCCCAAGGCAGTGGTGGAGTCCCCATTCCTAGAGGTGATTAAGGACAGACTGGCTGCTGCACTTAGTGCCCTGGTCTGGTTGATGTGGTGATGTTAATCACAGACTGGGCTGGATGATCTCAGAGGGCTTTTCTGGTGAAATAATTCTGTGATTCTGTGAAAAGATCTGGTTCAAAAGATTACACAATGTAACAGGCTTTTTCAAAAAAATCAAAACCATTTGTAAAGTGAATAACTTACCAGCTGTGTAAAATCTGGACACAATACTCCAGGTGTGGCCTCACTAGGGCAGAATGGAGTGGGAGAAGAACCTCCCTTGATCTGCTGGACACGGTCTTCTTGATTCATCCCAGGATTTCATTTGCTTTCTTGGCCACAAAGGCACATTGCTGTTCCATGGAGAACTGGTCCACAAGTACTCCACAGTCTCTCTCCACGGAGGTTCTCTCCAGTAGTTCATCCCCCAACCTGTACTGATGCTTCTCATTACTCCTTCCCAGGTGAAGGACCCTAGCAGTAAACAGATATTAAATTACAGAGTGCCTAAAAGAAGTTCAGTAGTTCATGTTTTACAAACCTATTTTCTACTGTTTTGCAGAGCATTATTTTAAGTGAATTGAGAGATGTAATGTCCAGTTCTTATAATCTCTGGTTCTGTATTCCCCTTACTGTTTGTTTCAAACACAATGCATGTCACACACTAGCTTGCAACAGTAAAAGCGTATGATAGTCTAGTTTTATAGTCATATACTTTGTGGTGCAAGAACTACTCCCAGCTTCCTCTTTTTCATAGCCATATCTGAAGTACTGAGGAAAAACTAAAAGACATGAAGTAAGTCTTGGTTAATTCTTTGTGACTTTTGTCTGCAATGAATTATGATATGAAGATGCAATGAAGTAGAGAGTAATGGATGGCACTGCTACTGGACGTGTTAGAGAATTCTGAAAAAGAAGATTTGGGCCAATTCCAAGAACTTTTATTCAATTACTCTCAGATGAATGTGACATGAGAATGGCTCTTGAAATCATGGAACACACAAGGGAAAATCAGTATTTTCTGTCTAGAAAGATGTTCTCACTGTAAAGGAAGTGAGCCTTTAAAAATACTATTAAAATGCTATTAGCAAACTAAAATTCCTCCAGACAAACAAATCCCTCCACTTTGGTCTCCTGTGAAATGAGAAATGAATTAGTATGTTGGTTGCCAAGAAAGTGCTGAGTTCTACACGTATATCTATGTATGTCTGCTTCCTAAATCAATCAATCAAAAAGTCATCATCTTTCTATGATTTCTTAACGAATGAGAATACTTCAAATACATTTTTGTTCCTGTAATTCACAAATAGGTTGTTACAAAGACTAACAGCAAGAAAATTGGCGTTTTTCGTGGAATATGAGCTGATCACAGCCTGACTTAGACAACGTGAAAAACAGATTATATGCACAAATGCCTCTCTGAAATGCAGTGAGAATTATCTCTGAGGTAGGTATCTCCGAATTAAACTAATTTCCCAAACAGCATTTCACTTGAAACTGGAGGCAAGTGCCTTTTCAAAAATTGGTACAATGCAGTAAGAAAGTATACAGAATCAGAGAATCACAGACTTTTCAACACATCAAGGGCTGGTGACTCCTTCCCCTCCCTAAGGAGCCTGTTCCAGTGCTTTACAATCCTCTCAGTGGAAAAAGGTTTCCTCATGTCCAGCCTAACCCTCCATTGATGCAGCTTTAGGCTGCTCCCTCTAGTCCTATAATTGTTTATTTGTGAGAAGAGGTCAGCACCTACCTCTCTACAATGCCTTTCATATAGTTGTAGAGAGCAATAAGATCTCTTGTCAGCCTCCTCTTCAGATAAATAGTCCCAGTTCCCTCAGCTGCTCTGTAAGGCTGGTACTCCAGGCCTTTATACATCTCTCCTTTCCATTGTTTTTAATTATTTGGGGCTTTTTCACATCCTGGTTTAAAAGTTGCACAGTATCACAGAATCACTGAGGCTGGAAAAGACCTCTGAGAGCTCTACTGTGCCCTGGTGAGGCCTCACCTGAAGTATTATGTCCAGTTCTGGGGGTCCTCATCACAAGAAGGATGTGGACCTGTTGGAAGCAGGTCTAGAGAAGGATGTGAAAATGTTAAGAGGGCTGGTGCCTCTCTCTTGCAAAGAGACTTGGAGAGATTCAGTCTGAAGAGTACAAGACTCTAGGGAGATCTTACAATCCTGGAAAGGGACCTGTCAGAAGGCTAGAGAAAAACTGTTTATGAGGACAGGGAAAAACAGGATGAGGGGTAATTGTTTTAAGCTGGAAAAAGGTAGGTTTAGGTTGGACATGAGGAAAAATGAGGGTGGGGGATCCCTGGAACAGACCGCCTAGAGAGGTGGTGGAGGCCCCATCCCTGGAGCCACCTCAAGATCAGATTGAGTAGGGTTCTGAGTTACCTGGTCTGGTGAGTGATGGCCCTGCTTGGTGTGAGGAAGCTGGACTTGATGCCCTTTGGAGGTACCTTACAACCCAATACATTCTATGATTATATATCTATATTTTTATATATGTATATTCGCTTTCTACACTAACAGAAGCATATACTTGTTAAGTAGCATCATAGTTCACTACAGACTGTTTAAGATGACATAAGTTACTAGGCTGAAAAGTACATGACTGCGTGTATGTATCCTCAAGTTCTGCCTTTAATACTTCTAGATGTCTCAGAAATTAAAATAAAAATAGTCAGCTCTTCTGAACTACAAGAGACTGTCTAGTGCACTCCCTCATTTTCAGAGCCTGTGGGTATTGTTATGGAACAAATTGATAATGGTAAATACATAGAGTATGGAAAAAAGAAGTGAGTACAAAAGGAGTACAGAAGTGTTAATTTTTGTAGAGGTTGAGCCAGCAGGAGTCTCTCTTGTCCTGTTCTTCACAGAAGCACACACCACACTTCAGACGAAAGGGTTCACCAGCTGATAAAACAAGTACATTTTAATAAATTTCAATACATTTTTTTTTACTGTAGAACTAATTACAAGTGTTTTAATCCTGCTTACACATCTATGTTTTCATAGTCAGCACAAACACTCAGAGCTGAAACATAATGAATGTGTTTTTGTTTCTGCTTTTTAATCTCAGCATTTTAGGGAAGTCATCTTGATGCAGGCCACATTAGTCATAATCATACCTGCTGTTACAAGGAGAGTGTAGGGAATAATTGAATCACTCACAAAACTTCCTTAGGCTTTTGGATTGAATAAGGATGCATAATGTACACAAGAGAAGATGTTAAGATAGACTGAAAGTAGCAAACTTCCAAATTGCTGTATCTGTGTAGGTAAGGACTTTAAGTATCTACAGATCAGCTGTAAAGGAATGAAATAATAGAAGGACCTGTAAGAAAGTGTATTTTCCCTTTTAGAAAGAAAACCTATAGCAAAAGATACTTAAGCTTAGTAATAAGAGTGCTGTACATATAATTCTGTAGAGAACTTACACACACATACAGTTTGCACACAGTTTATTAGGGTTGGAAGTGGCCTTCAAAGGCCATTGGGTCCAACCCTCCTGTTCAAGCCAGATACAAATCATTGAAAAGCAGATTCACCTAAAAAGCCTCAACCAACTCCACAAAACCACATCCAGCTGAGTCTGAAACATCTCTAGAGAAGGGAACTCAACAGCCTCCCTGGGCAACCCCTTCCAATATTTAATTACCCTGACTGTAAAGAAATTACAGTAGGAAACTTCCTGTGTTCAAGTCTGTGTCCATTACTTGTTGTCCTATAACTCATGCATGGCTTAAAAAAGCAACCTTGAGAAGTTGTTGCTGTGATTTTTAAAAGATATTTTTATGTTCTTATTCATTTGGACAGTTTTTAAGAAGGATTATAGACTTGGCTGAAGAGCAAGAGTTAAGGGCTTGAGGATTTTCAGTGAAAATGAATTTAATTGACCAGAGCCCTAATCTAGAAGTAAGAATGTGCCTCTTGAAAATCGTTTGAGCTGGGGGGGTTGGACTTAGATGATCTTTTGAGGTCCCTTCCAAACGGTAACATTCTGTGATTGTAGCCTTAGGCTGCCTAAATTAATGGCAATTACACCAACCTTTCAGAATATTTGCAGGTGTAGAAGTGAATCCTTAGGCGGTTATTTAGAGAGCAGGGTGCAATTTTGTAAGGTTTTGCTGATGTTGCTGCCTAGCAAAGTCTGTGAGAAACCACACAGAATCACATAATGTTAGGAACTGGAAGGGAACTTGAAAAAACATCCAGTCCAATCCCCCTGCCACAGTGCGATCATCTCAATCAAGTCTCGTAAGAACCTGTCCAGGTGGGTTTCAAACATCTCCAGAGACGGAGACTCCACAACCCCCCTGGGCAGCCCCTTCCAGTGCTTTGTCACCCTCACTGGGAAGAAGTTCCTTCTCATATTGATGTGGAACCTCCTATGTTCCAGGGCAATATATAAACCAAATCAGTATTCAGACTGTATACCAAGCATGTTTAAACCAGAATATGCAAGATCATGTCATTGAGATTGGCTTTTCTGAATGTGTACATCCAATAATGATTCTCCAAGCAGAATATTATTCTCCAATTAAGTAATGAATGAAGAGAGAGAGAGGGAGCCCAAACATTTTTAAATATACTTTTGAAGGACACAAGGGAGAGAAGATTGACAGGAACACAGAGCTATGGATATGATGGCAGGAGATGACATTACAGCTACACCCATGGCAGCGCTGTGTAGTATAAGATTATTGAAGGACAAAAACAGGGCCATCGTTGAGGAGAGAGAAGAGGCATATACTTGTCATGGTTTAAAAACAGCTCTCCAGAAGCCTGTAATCTGTATCCATCACACATCTGATACAGAGAGGCTTTTATTTAAAACATTAGACCAGGATTTGAACAGGAATCCCCCTGCAACAACTTTTACTTCTCACCATCTGAGGTGATTCATTTGGATACTTCAAATGCCATGGCCACCAGTTTCCTGTTGTCCTTAGCCATCTATACTATATTTGAAACACTGTCAGCACTCAGCCCCTTCCTTGAAGGAAGCTTCCCCCCAGTATGATACTACTTTCTGTCTACCTCTTCAGAGCTGTAAAAACAGAAGTCACAGCCATAAAAGTTGTCTAAACTCTGTCAGAAAAGCCATGAAAGTTTTCAAAGCAGTGTCCTGTACACAAGCAGGAAGATTAGGTACATGTACTCACAGCTCATTAAAAAAACCTCATTGAAATCCTCTAATACCAGACTTGATTCCTTGAATGGTCACAACACTCAGGAAATGTCTTTCATAGAATGGCCAGGGTTGGAAAGGACCTTCGAGATCACCTACTTCCAACTCCCCTGCACAGGCAGCAACGTCTTCACTAGATCAGGTTACTCAGGACTACAGCCAACCTGGCCTTCAACATTTCCAGGGAGAGGACAGCCACAGCTTGCTGGGCAACCTGATCCAGCATCTCATCACCCTCACAACAAAGAATTTGTTACTCATGTCCAACCTCAGTCTTCCCTCTTCAAGTCTGGAACCCTTTCCCCTTGTCCTCTTGCTACGCACTCTTGTCAAAAGCCCCAGTCCAGCTTCCTTGAAGCTTCTTTCAGCTATTGGAAAGCTGCTAGAAAGTCATCTAGGAGCCTCCTCTTCTCTAGGCTGAACAACAGTACATCCAGTGTCTGATACATCTTACAGACAGAGTCATACAGATTGTGTGATTTAGAGTGCATAGTTCTGATGTAGATTGTAGGCTTGTTCTGAAGAGAGCTATCATGGTCTTTATAACCTCGCTACACTGCATCAGTTGAAAAGTGAATTGAACAAAAGGTAGTATAAGCTCAACTTGATCCCACTAGTAGTAAGCCGCATAGACCTAGCTTCAGGTACAGTTTTGTCTGCCTTCATGCAGTTTGTGAGATGGACAAGTAATGAACTGTCTGTCTTATTTGCCTTTGCCCTTTGGGTAATCACCATGACTTTAGTGAGCTTCTGGCTGTACTCCAGGGTATAGGTAATAAAACCCAGTATCAGATGCATACAGGATTAGACAGCCCTATTGTAGAGCTGCCATCACACATCATTACTATCAATTTGACCTTGTCAGCACACCGTACAATATGTTCTTTGCTTTAGGTTTTATTACTGCTATTCTCACTGTCTGCAGGAGTTACGTGATCTAATTGATCTCAACAGCATACTCACCCATAACCAGAATAAGTGCTCTGTCTTCAGGCATATTATTGCAGTTATTTCTTGCATTTCTTCATAGCTCTTATCTGAAGAGATGAATTATTATTCACTGTGTTATTATTCACTGTAATGTATTTTGCCTTCTAGATAGATCTTGCACTCCTTGTCATTCACTGTTCGTTAACATGAGTAAAGAGCTTATTAAGGATGCATATTTAATCCTGTAAGATTAGCTGATATCACTGCATTTTTGTCACCCTTTATTCTAAAAACATTATTCAACAAACACATCATTTTTGTATTTGATATATTAAAATACTTTTCAGGTTACTCAGTCAAGAGATCCTGGGATTAGATAGACAGTGTGCTTTCCAGTTCCAACAGCAGTGCAATGAAGAACTAAATTCATTACAGAAGGAAGACACAGACTTGAAATAAACAGATTATCAAAGTGATTTCAGATTGTGAAATCACAAGGATGGACTAGAGTCGCTGCTACAGCATTTGGAAAACTCGTGAAGGGACAGAGGAAAAGACATTGTGTTACAGAAAAAAAACCCAGCGATTGTTGATCACATGTTTGAAATAGTGAGAGGGGAGAAGGAGAAAACTGATGCAGGAAAGAGATTGAGATAGCTAAAGGACATAGAGTGCAATTATCTAGGTTTCCTCAACATTCTGTGGAGTGAATCTTCCAAAGACAGATTCATAGTTTCTCTCCGACATCAATTAGAGATGCTTTGTTCTCTCTCTCTCAAATTATTAGGACTGAGTTTAAAACTGACTGTCTAACTTCTGCATGGCTTCAGTGAGGGTTGCATTTCTCCAACAGCATCAATATTGTTTTACACCTACAACAGTACAGTCTGACAGGGTCGAGTAGTTGGGATGAGGCAGCTACTATATCTCTCACTAGAAATGAGACTAAACATGGTTTAGAGTAAGTGTAAGTATGATTCTTCCATGTAACTTCTAGGAGGGTTGATAAATAAATGTACAAATTAACAAACAGCCAAATAAAAAAGCACATAAATAAATAAACAGATAAATAATAAATGAGGACACTGAGATAAATAAATCAATAAATATGCACATAAATATATAAAGCATTTCTTTGCTACATAATTACAGCCAGATATTAATTTTGGTAATCTGTAAACAGTCTTGCAATGCAGGGAGGTGTAAGGATAGTTTTCATCAATATTATGGTTTTACTGAGACTACTAATAAAAAGAAATGGAAAAATAATTCTGCAACTTTTCTGAGAAACCAGACTACTTTTGCAGATACTTGTTAATTGAGAGAAAAAGAAGAATCTTTGATTTGGTTGTAATGTATAACGTGACAAAATCTCAGTTGTATATAAATACCTCTGCTGATGATCTGGGGAGTAGGTGTACATTTTTCTTCCCCCTTAAATGACATGAGAAGAAGTGTAGCTGTCACTGCTTTGCACATAAGTTCTGTGGATCGACAAGAAGAATAATGTGGTTTCCCTACAGGTACCACGCACATCGGGTTTGTGAATGTTGTGTGTTGGTTCAATGTCAAGAACTGAAAAGAAAATGAGTGTCAATAGAATTCCAAATATCATGTTTAATTTGTACTTCCACTTGTGTTCCACACTCCATTTCAGTCTCCTTTCCTTTGCAAACACCCTCATCCCTTTCATTCATTTGTGCTCAGCCAAGACTTTTCAGGGCAGACATTCATCAGTTTGGTTTGGATGTTGACATGTCCCTGATGTTATAATCTGCTTTTTATTTAGAAGGAGTGGGAGACAGGTAAAAATAACATTGGTGGAGATGATCTATTTTAGCAAGCTAGCAAGACGATAGATTTTCCAGCAGGAAAAAAACTCATGGGACAAAGAACTCCGTCTCTCTGAACTGTTCACTTTGGAGCTGCATCCTTCTTTGTTCCTCATACTTGACACTGTAGTGCAGACAAAATTCCAGCAAGAATCTTTGAGGACAAGAAACAGATATCTGTCTGTAGTGTGGTCTGGACGATTGGGTAGTGAGGTGGATTATGAACTGACTGCAGGACAGAAGCCAGAGAGTAGTGGCCAGTGGCACAGAGTCTAGCTGGAGGCCTGTATCTAGTGGAGTCCCAAAGGGATCAGTACGGGGACCAGTCCTATTCAACCTATTCATTAATGACTTGGATGAGGGATTAGAGTGCACTGTCAGCAAGTTTGCTGATGACACAAAGATGGGAGGAGTAGCCAACACCCCAGCAGGCTGTGCTGCCATTCAGCGGGACCTGGACAGGCTAGACAGTTATGCTGGGAGACATTGAATTAACTATAACTACTAGGGTAGTGTAGAGTCTTGCATCTGGGCAAGAACAACCTCAGATATTGGTATAGGCTGGGGGCTGACCTGCTGGAGAGCAGTGTAGGAGAAAGGGAGGTGGGAGTCCTGGTGGCCAGCAGGATGACCATGAGCCAGCAGTGTGTCCTTGTGGCCAAGAAGGCAACTGGCATCCTGGAGTGGATTAGAAGGGAAATGGGGAATGATTAGTAGATGGAGAGTTCTCCTCTACCTCTCCTCTGCCCTGCTGAGACCATATCTGGAGTATTGTGTCCAGTTCTGGGCCCCTCAGTTTTAAAGGACACTGAGCTGCTTGAGAGAGTCCAGCGCAGAGCCTCAAAGTTTATGAAGGGAGCAGAACACCTCCTTTATGTGGAAAGGCTGAGGGAACCAGATCTCTTTAGCCTGGAAAAAAGTAGACTGAGGAGAGACCACATTAATGTTGATTAACAATGGAAAGTTTGAGAGTCAGTAGGATGGAGCCAGGCCCTGCTCAGTGTCCAATGTAGGACAAGGGGCAATGGGTGTAAGCTGGAACATAGGAGGTTCCACAGTAATATGAGAAGGAACTTCTTCATGATGAGGGTGACAGAGCAGTGGAACAGGCTGCCCAGGGGATTGTGGAGTCTCCTTGTTTGGAGATGTTTTAAACCCACCTGGACATGTTCCTGTGTGAGTTGGTATAGGTGATGCTGCTCTGGCAGGGGGCCTGAACTGGGTGATCTTTCGAGGTCACTTCCAGTCCCTAATGTTCTGTGATTCTGTGAATCTGTGATTTGCACTGTATTCTAACATTTTTGCACTCCTGAGTTTGGATTCTGACTGTAACTCACCTCCAGAAACAAAAATATTTTTAACTCTTTCTAAAAAAATCTAAGTCACTGATAACATAAGACAAACATAAAAAAACACTCTTGACTTTCCCTTTAGCGTGTGGAGAGACATGTTCCTTTGTGACTTGATCTAGGTGATTCTGCTGTGGCAGAGGGATTGGACTGGATGGTCTTTCAAGTTTCCTTCCAATTCCTAATGTTCTGTGACTCTGTGAATTCAGCCAAATGTCCTAAATTAGACACTTTTACTTTGAGGTAGAAATACCAGTTTCTCTTCTTAGCTAGAAGGAATACATCTAGAAGGGCTCATTAAATTCTAAAATCTGTGGCCAAAAACAGCATCTTTGCAAAGAAGCCTTATTCTTCTCAGTGGACTAAACAGTCTAGATTGACATGCACAATTCATAGGTTTGTCTACATAGGTTTTAGGTGTCTAAAATCAGGTGAGATGAACAATCTTGTAAGTTTCTGTGATTCTCAAAGTGCTGGAGTTGCTGTAAAAACCTGGGGGAGTTCAATCAACATAAACAAAAGATGGTGAAAGATTGCACAGAAAGATGTTGAAATGACCACCACTTTGAAATGCAATACTTACTTGCACTCTCTTGCTCTCTGGCAATTCAAAGGTTTCACATCATATTGCCCTTTTAAACTCATTATTTACAATAAGAAAATACAGAACATCAGCTGGAAACAAGGTGCTTTAAAGAACAGAAGTAGTGCTTTCATTACTGTAGAACATTAAAGGAATGAAAATTCTTTTCCGCAAACTAAAGAAATCTATCAGTAATGGGAAGTTACTAATATCAGGGACTAGTGGTAGATAACAGTAGAAACTGAAGATAACATCAGATTATCTGAGCAGAAAATGCATATCATACCTTCTTTTTAAAGACTTGAGAAGGTGGTACTAGTGGGCTAAAAAAATGAAGCACTAGTGGAGTGAAGCTGTGGAACAAAACCAGACCCTGTTGGAAATGTCAGCTGCCTGTTTTCTTATCTTCTCAGGTGCAGTAAACAATTTTCTAAACAACTTCACAGCCTGTGTCTTTGATATTCTAGCCACCTGGAATACAGTAATTTTAGAATCACAGAATCATAGAGTCATAGAATGGTCGGGGTTGGAAAGGACCTTCAAGAACATCTAGTTCCAATTTCCCTGCACATGTAGGGACACCTTCACTAGCGCAGGTTGCTCAGGGCCCCAACCAACCTGGCCTTCAACAGTGCCAGGGATGGGGCAGCCACACTGCCTTGGACAAGCTGTTCCAGCCTCACAGGAAAGAATTTGTTCCTCATGTCCAATCTCACCCTTCCCTATTCAAGTCTGCAACCCTTTCCCATATCCTCTCGCTATGCACCCGTGTAAAAAAGCCCTACCACAGCTTTCTTGTAGCCCCCTTCAGAGACCGGAAAGCTGCTAGAAGGTCACCTGGGAGCCTCCTCCAAGCTGAACAACCGCAACTTCCTCAGCCTGTTCTCATAAGAGAGGTGCTCCAGCTCTCAGATATTTGAGTTGCTCTTCTCTGGACACCTTCCAGGAGCTCTGTGTCCTTCTGACGCTGGGGACTCCAGAACTGGACCCAGTCTTCAATGTGGGTTCTCACAAGTGCAGAGTAGAGGGAGAGAATCACCTCCCTTGACCAACTGTCACTGCTTCTTTTGATGCAGCCCAGAACACGTTTTTTTGTTTGGATCCAAATAATGCTGTTTGTCTATGTGTTTGTGGTAGTGTGTATGGCTATGCAAATACAGAGAGATAGACATAATAAGAGAGTGTGAATGTTATCATAATCAACTCTGTAAGTGAGTCACTATTTTAATTGTAATACATTCCATTGAGCCATCTTGCTGCCTTTAAACAGGGTAGTGATTAAATACTGCTGAAAAATCAACCCTTTCATTTACCCCTCAAAAATAAGAAATCTTGGATTGATGCCTAATCACAACTACAACCTCCTGCAACAGATTCCTCTTTCCTAGTGTGAATCTTCTTACAGATTATAGAGGTTTTTCCCTCTGACACTGAAAAAAACCCTTAACATACCCTAGCATGTTAGCTATTGTATGTTATAACTTACGATAGTGCTTGGGGTGGGGTCTGTTTACCATCTGACAAATGACAGACACGATGGAAAACCTAGAAAAGTGGGAGCATTTGACTGAGTCATGGGCTTGTGGTTGCATGTATCTTCAACTCGGGGAGCACAGTTTAGTCTTGGGCTAGCTACCAGTCTGCTAGCACAAAGGGCTCAGAGATTACCTCCCATAAGTACTTTGCATTAAGTCACCTTGAGCTGGAAGAAAGCCTCAGGCACAAAATCTGAACCTTGACACTCATCACAGAATAATACTTATTCTACTTTCAAGCAGTTCGGTGTCTTTCTTACTTTATTTACGTAGATTCTACACAAATATGAGTGGAATGAAATATTCCTTCCAAGACTTGGCCAAAACCCCACACATTTTACTTAATGAACAGCTTATACGATATGTACAGGAACATTTAAAACACAGCATTATAGTAGCAAGCAGACAACAAACTGTCTGATTTCCATGCATGCCCAATAAGAAATTAAAATTCTTCCTTACATAGAACCATCCTGTGATTGATTACATTCCAGACAGAACGTTTCTCTTTTCTTTTTGTATATTTTATTCCTCTAAGTAGGTTATTTGTATGTGGTGCACAAACGCGAAGACTTGCAATCTTCCCACTAGTATTAAATCCCACCGAGAAAAACACAGAAATCTGCTTTAGCCAAGAAAAAATGTAGACTGAGGAGTTGGTTTTTTTTTCAACATAAGCTGTAACTCTGTACCTGACTATCCCTGTTAGAAGAGAAAATCCTTATAAGAAATTCTTCCTGTATATGAAAGGTCAGATTCAGAGGCTAAATTTCCTGCAGTAAACCTGTAGGCTTGTTGTTAGAGAAGCCCAGAGGAGCAAAAACATGCTCAAGTCAGGCAGTAATGGGAAAAGACAAACAGAAGGGGAAAAAAAAAAGCTCTGGAGAAAAAATAAATAATACCCACCTCTGTGTTCTCAGAGGAAGATTAGACAGGAGGAGAAAAATCCAGAGAAAGATTTAAGTGTGAAAGTCTGTAACAAACAACATTAATAATTGATATTAAAAGTCCCCCCCAAAAAACCAGCTAACTTTATCTCTCCAAATTATTATTGGAACATATTAAAATGATCCAAAGATTATAATAAGAAAAACAGCACTTATTGTTTCCACAAATATTACGGCAGAGAAGATCACAGTAAAATTATCTATACACCTTAACCTTGACCCAAGGTGATTCTATGCAGTAATTGTATGGTTACTTTTCATTTGTGGTCTTAACTGAGACTCAGGACTCATGTTACTTATAAAAATACTACTTCTTACTCCTTCCCACTCTGCATGGTCAACAGTACCTAAAACACAGTGTAAGGTGATAGAATTTGGACTGCTGCATAGAGCAAAGACATTACATCACTGTCGGCTGATACTCAAGGTACGTATTTCATCGCAGATGTTAAAATAAAAGAGAACATTCTCTCTCACGTGAACATGCTGTGTTGTTTTGTTGTTTTCTGAAATCACCTACTGGACCTGTTTCTTAACACTTCCTCTTTTCTCTCATCCTCTTCATCCCAGCACAAACCACGGTCATTACTTTGTAGGTTACAAAACTTACTCAGGTCTGATTCTCAGTGCTACAGTCAGGTATCCAAAGAGAAAACAACAGTTGGTCCTGTTGGAATGTGATGGTTTTGGAATGTCATAGAACACATGTGGAAAACATGTCATGTGAGAAATGGTTGAGGGATCTCGGGCTGTTTAGCCTGGAAAAGAAGAGATTGAGGGGAGACATCCTTGCTCTCTACAACTACTTGAAAGAAGATTGTAGACAGGGAGGAGTTGGTCTGTTCTCCCTACTGGCCAGTGATAGGATGAGGGGAGATGACCTTAATCTCTGTCAGATGAAGTTCAGGTGGGATGTCAGGTGGAATTTCTTTCCTGAAAGGGTTGACAGGCATTGGAACAGCCTGTCCAGGGAGAGGGTTGAGTCCCCATTCCTGGAGGTGTTGAAGAGAAGGGTAGATGCTACATTGGGATACAGGGTTTAGTGGTGCTGATAGAGCTGAGAAAAGGTTGGACTCAATGATCTTGAAAGTCTCT
Source organism: Rhinopomastus cyanomelas (assembly GCA_013400115.1). NCBI lineage: Eukaryota > Metazoa > Chordata > Aves > Bucerotiformes > Rhinopomastidae > Rhinopomastus > Rhinopomastus cyanomelas. The sequence goes on from VXBP01004359.1 coordinate 26,046, forward strand.
TCCACCTGAAACTCTTGTATGATTCTATGACACGTCCAGGGATACCTATGCGTGACAGCCGGGAACCTGCATACTCTAAAAATAACATCCTGATTAATAACGAAACAGGGAAAAGCCAAAGGAAAAATCAAGATGATAATCAAGTTTCTTACACATAACTTTGTTTACTACTGCAGTAATCTGCCTGCAATCCTAAGGATAACAGCAGCACTTGTCAAAATTAAACTACAGCATACAAGTAGCTGCCAGTCAAGCTAGCAGGAGCCTGTCCACTGCCTATGACAGGGGTTACCATATGCCTTGAGCCAAGATTACTTTGCTTTATTATGGCATTATGAGATGTACATTTTCTTAACCTAATACATGCAGAAGACTTTATAATGGCTGCTTTGAGTGCCACAACTATGGAGGTGTGCAGGAGTTAAAACTAATCTATAAAAAAAGTGGTTTATTTCGTAAATATAAGACTAATTTGTATTCAATTTTACTGAATGTGGGACATATTTGACAGCTCTTAATCTGCAGCCTAATTAGCATCAGTCTTGCAAACTGAAGATAACATAAAAGCTTTTGCTGTAATATAAAAGTTCCCATGGCTAATAATTAACATATAACTTCATTTTCTGATAAATAATTCTCTGTATGATTACAGGCTGTGCCTAATTACTGTGAATGAATAGAAACTGATTGTCCTGTCCGGATCATGTATCAATATTTTTCACAGAAACATTTATACAGATACACACAGACCGTTAGATGGTTGGAAGGGACCTCCAGGGGTCACCGAATCCAACTCCCTTGCTCAAGCAGGACCATAGAACCTAGGGCAGGTCACACAAGAACACATCCAGGTGGGTCTGAAAAGCCTCCAGAGGAGATGACTCCACAACCTTCCCTGGGCAGCCTGTTCCAGTGCTCTGTTGCCCTTACAGTAAATAAGCTCTTCCTCATGTGGAGATGGAACTTCCTGTGCCCCAACTGACACCTATTGCTCCTTGTCCTATCACAGGGCACAAGTGAAAAGAGATTGTCTCTTTCTTCTGAGCACCTAGCCCTCATGGATTTATAGAGAGTGATTAAGTTCCCTCATAGTCTTCTCCTCTCCAAACTAGAAAGTCCCAAGTCTCTTAGTCTTTCCTCACAATGCAGGTGCTCCGGTGCTCTAATTATACTTGTAGCCCTCTGTTGGACTTTCTCAATCAGATCTCTGTCCCTCTTGAACTGGGGAGCCTAGAACTGGACACAATACTCCAGATACAGTCTCACCAGGGCAGAGTAGAGTGGGAGGAGAACCTTCCTTGATCTGCTGGACACACTGTTCTTGATCCATTCCCCAGATTCCATTGGCCTTCTTGGCCACGGCAGAAGAGTGCTGTTCCATGAAAAGCATTATCCACTAGAATGCCAGTCCTTCTCCATGGAGATGCTCTCCAGCAGATTCCCTCCAAACCTGTATGTTGATTTCCTCCTTTTCATCTTTTTTGTCAATACATTCCTGAAATATCTTACTTTTGGCACTGGTGAAAAATGGAATTTGATCTAGGTTATGAACACCTGCATGAAAGACAGGAAGAATCATAGTACTGGTATTGTTTAAAATGTCTTGTAAATTAGTTAATACTCTGGAATACGTTTTCATATGTCAGATATCATGAAATGTGCTGATATGGAAAACAATCTTGATTAATTAATAATTTTGTAATTAAATAGCATGACTGTCAGCCTATTCTTAGGAGCAAAAAGTTGGTGCTATTAACCATGAGTGCTGTAAAACACATTCAGAAGGTAATTAGATAGCTGTTATTGCTGTTTTGAAGATGTTCTGTGATGGAAACAAATGTCTCCAGTAATTTATATTAATTCAATTTCAAGCCACTATCTTAATTAAGATACGCTTTGATTATATAAATTCTATCTATTTTTACACATAAAACCATGTATATATACCTAAACACATGACCCTTATAACAGCTTAACACTCAGGAAATAATAAAGAATAAGCAATCACAGAATCACAGGATGTTAAGAGGTTGGAAGGGACCTCGAAAGATCATGTTGTCCAGTCCCCCTGACACAGCAGGATCAAGTTGCACAAAAACATGTCCAAGTGGGTTTTAAATGTCTCCAGAGAAGGAGACTCCACAACCCCACCGGGCAGTCCCATCCTGTCACCCTTACTGGGAAGAAGTTCCTTCTCATATTTATGTGGAACCTCCTACGTTCCAGCTGACACCCATTGCCTCTTCTCCTATCATTAGATGACACTAATTTCAATAATTAATAAAACATAATTAATTTCATGAGCCCTTGCATTGAGAAAATTGTGGTTCAGACTGTTTTTATATATAAGTTGAATATGGTTATCAGGTGAGATCTTCCTGGCTTAGGTTGATTTCATCATATTTTGTAAGCAATGCTGTAAAGTAAACACAAAATAACACACTTGTAAAAAGGTGCTCAAAAACTATTCCAAATGGATTCTGCAGAAAGTGGAATGTAGAGAAGTCACTGATCTTAATCTTCTGTCAATCTGCAAACCTTCTTCTGTCAAATTGTTTTTACAGAATCAAGATATAACATACTTCTTCAGTTTGTTTCATATCCAATACTGCTATCGCATGATCATGCTAAGAAATCTCATTTCTCTTAAGAGCTGACATGATCATTTAGCATTAGAGAAAGTATTCACAGTTGTAGGAGCTGGAGAAAGGAGAAGTGGAATGGATGCACATTTCTTTGCCTTTCTATAAGGTGGTGGCATAAGCAGCACTACACTGCCATTTCTTGATATTATGTGAACAGCTGTAGTGTTTACAGAGGAAAGGCAGTAACAAATTAGTGATATAGGTCCATTTTAGAGTAAGTCTAAAAGACCTGCGTAACAAATGATGAAGATACAGGTCACTGGGTTGAGCAGCTTGAATGTGAACCCAAGTATCACAAAGTTTTGGCCACAATAATCCACTACAGCTACACACTAGGGGATGAGGGGATGGACAGGTGCCTGGCAGAGAGGGACCTGGCAGTACTGGGTGACAACCAGCTGAAGAGGAGCCAGTAGGGTACCCAGGTGTCCCAGAAAGCAAATGGCACCCTGGTCACGGGCTGGACTGGAAGAGCTCAGAGAGCGTTTCCAGTCTCAACAATTCTGTGTGATTCCATGATTCTGTGGTCACATCCTATGCCTGATCTCAGCCAGTTACTTGGGTAAATTCCCTTCAATTTGGCTTCAACTGGGAATCAAAAAATGACAATATTATTTTGGAAAAAATAAAACTATAGTTTCACTGCATATTTGAATGTTTAGATTTTCACTTTCATCTGTGTTGAGTAGCCATTTCTCTAGAGAAGATCGGAAAATTGAAACAGAAAGCAAGAAGCAAAATGCACAATTATTATCGATGCTTTATATAACACTTTCTGAATTTGTCAAGTCAGATAAGCAGAGAAGAGTCTGTTCTTATCCTTAATATAATAAAATCACACTGGTATTCTGGAATAATTGGTGTGTTGGGAGCTGCTGCAAAACGACATTTATTTGGGGATAAGAAGAACTACCTTTCTTAGAGATAAGGAATATTAATTGGCCTGGCAAGGTTTGAAGAACATAAAGGGTAACAGCATAGAATACAGAGGCAATAAATAATCCTTCTATGCAGCTTTCATCACAAAAGCAAATCAGTAAACAGTGATGACATTGAACATTATAAATACTAGGAAATGCACAATTACAGCTGCGTATTAATCCTACCATTACATATTTTTAGAGCAAAAAGGATAAGTTCATGACTTCCCACTCCATCTTAACATGGATAAATCTTTAATTTAATAAACTACTCAGCTGCCCATGCAAATACATGCACATTTCTGTGCGTAATCACTATTGAAAAGCTCAAGCCAAGCCAATCTATTAAAATAAACTTGTCTTTTCAGTTTGTTTTTCTGCTTAGACCTTATGCAAAACTGGACAAAACCACCTAAAAATTCATACTTTTCGTGTCAGAGAATCACAGAATTATGAAGGCTAGAAAAGATGTCTGAGCTCATCAAGCCCAGCCTATGACCTAACATCACCACATCAGCTAGACCACAGCACTAAGTGTCACATACAGGCTGTCCTGAAACACCTCCAGGGATGGCAACTCCACCACTGCCCTGAGCAGTCCATTCCAGGGTGTGATCACCATTTCTGTGAGGAAGGGCTTCCTAACACCCAACTTAACCCTCCCCTGGCAGCTTCAGGCCCTGCCCTCTCGTACTGGTGCTAGTTGCCTGGGAGAAGAGCCCAACCTCCACCTGACTCCAACCTCCCTTCAGATAGTTGTAGAGAGGGAGAAGGTCCCCACTGAGTCTCCTCTAGGCTAAACACTCCCAGCTCCCTTAGCCTCTCCTTATCAGACTTTCCCTCGAGTGCCTTCTGCAGCCTTGTCGCTTCTCCGCACCTGCTCCAGCCCCTCAATCTCTTTCTTGAAGGGAGGAGGCCAGAACTGCTTTCAATTCTTGAGAAGAGGCCTCACCAATGCAGAGTACAGATGTTGCATCACCTTCTTCAGCTGGTAGATTGCTATATAGGCTGCTCAAAAAAAGACAAAGGGAATTAATTTTACGTAATTAATTTCACAGTTTCCCTCAATCATCACATAAGTCAACACTAAATTGTCAAAGTGGTTCTTCTCAGTATATGACATATATCGTAATCATCCATGAGCCCGAAAGAAGCCTTCCAGCTTTGGAAGACACAAACATGTTATCTGTGAGACACAAAGAGTGTTTATGAAGAAAGGAACCAGCACAGCATTAATCTTTTGGTGTTTTACATTATTTTAGCAACTCTATTGCACACTTACCAAGCTATTGATCCATGTAGAGCTCAAAGGCAGACAAGTGCACCTGGAAGTGCATCGAAACATTCTGTCCTGCTGGGGATAACAGTTGGGTTTCTTTCAAATCCATACAGCAAAGCCAAGGAAGAGAGGGTGCAAGAGGAATGTCTGCAAGTTTCAGAGAGCAAGTGACAGTACTCACCTTGCTAGCATTAGTTTTGTCCCTTGTTTCAGGCAGGACACATCTGAGAGAGAGTGTCTGTTAATAGAACACAAATATATTAACCATAAAAGATCGGAGTGAAGCTAGAAGAGACAGTTAAGTAATTCATCTGAGCCACCAGCTGGGAAGGCAAATGTAAATGACGCAGTGTAGGAGAGAAAAGCATGTTCTGTTTTTTTCAGTGGCAGCTTAGTTGAAGACAAAACAACCTACCTGCTGTTTGTATTTTTCTCTTGATCAGCAAGAGGACCCCGCAGCAGCTGTGTAAAAATGCCAGATGCTGCACACGTGCTCCTTCTTTACCCTAATTAATTTTGTTGAGTGTCCTCTCTGTTTTGCCACCGAGTCAGTAATTTTTAGACCCACAGAGCCGTCATCTGTGCAACCACATCTATCTCCATTATCACCTTTTCCCTTCTTCTCCTGCTTAGTCCACATTTCTGTTTTCTTCCACCTGCCTGCTGTTTTATTCCTAGAGATTTGCCATAGCTCTGTATCACACTGCATTATATAGTTCAGTAAAGACTATAGCTATTCCCACAACTACAAGAACAGTAGTTTTCTTAAGCAAAATTCAATTAATTCCAATTAAAACCAGTTTGTTTTCAATATTATTTTTATTTCTGAGCACTGCTACCAAGTTCTGTCTCTTAGTTGTATGTAAAATACAAAACACATTTTCCTTGACCTGTGAGACTATGTGTCATTGCAGTGACACAGTGAAAATCCAAAGCTCAGTAATGCTTGAGGTGTTTTTTTAACTTATTTTAACATGAATGCAGGCATTATGGACTCAAAACTGGCTTATAACCTCACTGGACACTGTCCTTAATGTTCACACTAGCAATATTTGCATTAGAGGAAGCTTAAATCTGGACAAACTCATACTACTAGATGTCTGATGTTTTAGGGTACGAGAATCATCACGGCTGGAAAGGACCTCCAGGATCATTCCTGGAGTCCAGCCCTCGTCAGAACATCTCACTAACCCCTAGACCATGGCCTCAAGTGCTCTAGCTACTTCGTTTTTAAACCCTTCTAGGGGAGCGCTGGAATGGGCTGCCCAGGGTGGGTTGTAGAGTCTCTTTCTCTGGAGACATTTGGAACCCACCTGGACATGTTCCTGTGTGACTTGGTCTGGGTGGTCTTGCTGTGGCAGGGAGATTGGATTGGACCTTTTGAAGTTCCTTCCAATCCCTGATGTTCTCTGATTCTGTGATTCTGTGACGGTGACTCCATCACCTCCCTGGGCAGCCTGTTCCAGTACCCAACCACTGTCTCAGGAAAGAACTTGTTCCTAAGATCCAATATAAACCTCCTCTGATGTTACTCGAGGCCATTTCGTTCTTGTCCTATCTTTAGTAATTTGGGAGAAAAGATCAGCATCAGCCTTGCCACAAACATCCTTTTAGTTATTTGTCATAATTGTATGAATTATCATGGTTTGAAAATATTCACATAAATTATCTTAGGTCGTCATTCTATACCCTCAAGGCTTTGCTTTTCAACTCGCAGATATTTGGTTATCTGAACTCTTTCCTGGTGTATCTGAAACACCAAAGAGTATTCAATGTTATGTTTTCTTGCAGAAAGTCAACAAGTACTGTGTCATTCAAATTCATGCTTTTTCTCATTTGTTAACCCAGGATGCACAAATAATTTGAAAACACCAGAGAGATCAATACTCAAGTACATTGAATGTGTTCTGTTGTTTTAATATCCTTATCATGAAATTCATTCCTTCTAGAATAGCCAAAAGGAGTGACCTCACATGAGGAACTGATTGTGGACACTGATTAAAGCAATTCCAATTCAGCAATCTTATACAATTAAGACTAAATTACATTGAAGAATGGACTCTCTGATGCCACAGAGCAGAAAAAAATCGTAATTTCTTTTTCAAAAGAGCAATAGTTTGTATGTTTATTTGATAGACACTTGATGCTATGTCTGAAATATCACCAGAGAAAGGGACTCCACAGCCTCCCTGGGCAACCCCTTTCAATAGTTAATAACACTGACTGGAAAGGAGTTTTTCCTCAGATTGAGGTGAAACTTCCTGTGTTCCAGCTGGCATCCTTTACCCCTTGTCCTGTCTGACACCATCGAAAAGAGAGGATTCCTTTCTGCTTGGCACCCAGCCCTCACAGATTTACAGACAGGGATCTGTCTATAAATTCCCTCGGAGCCTTCTTTTGTCCAAACCAAAAAGTCCCAGTGTTCTCAAAGTGTCTTCAGAAGGCAGCTGTTCCAGACCCCCAGTCATCATCGTAGCTCTCTGTTGAACTCTTTCCATTAATTCCCTCTCCTTTTTGAACTGGGAAGACCAGAACTGGACACATGATTCCTGGTGCCACATCACTAAAGCAGAATAAAAGGGTAGAACCACCTCCCCTGATCTGCTAGATGCACTCTTCTTGGCCTTCTTGACCACAAGGGCCCATTGCTGATCCATTTTTAGTTTGTTATCCGCAACAACGTCAAAATCTGTCTCCCTAGGGGTGCTCTCTAGCTGGTCACTACCCAACCTGTATTGATGCCTTCCACTATTCCCTCCCAAGTGAAGGATTCTACATTTGTTTGTGTCAAAACTTATTCAGTTACTCTCAGCTCAACTCTCCAGCCTGTCCAAGTCTTCTTGAAGAGTTGAACAGCCACTAGTCACATTAGGACCTGAATGTTCAAAAATGCAGCATATTATTTTGAATATCACTAACAACAATATTCTTTTTTAAATAACATCCTAAATAATTCCTAGAAGCTATGCCTTGTAAATGCTAACAGAGGTCATACTTGAAATAAACCCCAAATATCAGATTGCTGTTGGATAACTATTTCTATAATTAGAAATTTTGAACAACTGGATCATGCTCAATATTTTTTCTCATTAAAATGTTCACATTAAAATAATACATAGCCAGAAGTTCATACAGTTTTCTGATTCTATGCATGAGTATCAGCTGAACATCAATTTTTGCCAATCATTACTTTCTTATTGCAAGTGAACTTCTAATTTTGCATCTTCAACTGGCAATGTCTCTTAAAGTAAAACTTTCATAGTCTCTCCAGCCAATATAATTTTGACTACTTTCTTATCATTTTATTTTTATCTGTAATTCATTAATTCATGAAGGTCTGAAGTCCTTCAACTAGTATGAAAAATCTCAACAGTTTAAAATCCCACAGCAGAAGGAAAAAAATAATATTTAAAGATCTTTAACTTTCAACTCCTTCAGCTGTTTGGAAGGTTGATGAATCTCTGTGTGACAGTAATATTAATGGTGATTCCTTGAAGAGTAGATGTCCCCAAATTATGCAGTATAAATTGAAGATAAAAACAACACTCTATTAGCATGCGTCCTTACACTTCTTCAGCCCTCCACATTATTCTCATAACAATTCACTTTCTCTTCTACATATTACAAAGAACTATTCCCTTAACTCCTCTAGAGACTTTGTAATAGTAATGCATTAAGCTCAAAACCACCTGCATTTTAGTATTTGAATAGGTGAAGAGAATTTTTATTTTCGTTTAGCTGGGTTTTTTTTCCTTAAACAAAAGAGAATATTAAATTAAATATTGACAACTGGCTGAACAGGAGCCAGCAGGGTGCTCAGGTGGCCCAGAAGGCCAAGGGCATCCTGGCTTGTATCAAGAATAGTGTGGCCAGCAGGACTAGGGACATAATTCTTCCCCTATACTGGGCACTGGTGAGGCCTTCCATCAAGTACTGGGGGAAGTGCTGAGCCCCTCACTTCAAGAAAGAAACAGAGGGACTACAGTGGTCCAGAGGAGTAACAAGGCTGGGGAAGGACTGGGTGGAAAGTCTGATGAGGAAAGTCCGAGGGAGCTGGGGGTATTTAGCCTGGAGGAGACTCAGTGGGAACCTTCTCCCTCTCTACAACTTCCTGGAAGGAGGTTGTAGCCAGGTGTGGGTTGGACCCTTCTTCCAGGCAGCCAGCAACAGGATGAGAGGCTAAGGCCTGAAGCTGCCAGGACAGGGTTAGATTGGATGTTAGGAAGCATTTCCTCATAGAAAAGGTGATTAAACACTGGAAAGGACTGTCCAGGGTACTGATGGAGTCCCCATACCTGAAGGTGTTTAAGGATAGATTGGCTGTGGCCCTTAGTGCCCTTGGTCTGGCCAGTGTGGTGATGTTAGGTCCTGGGCTGGGCAGGCTATACTGAGAGAGCTTTTCCAGTCTCAGTTCTGTGATTCTGTGTTTTCAATGTCACAAGTACTGAAAAAAACTACCATCTGTGTGCAGTTTGAAGGACTCATTTATTTGTCATAACACATTGGGTTTTCAGGTTTTTACTAGTTAGATAATTGTATTTCATTAATATTATTCATGGAAATTAATGAATATTGCTATGTTTCTGGACATCCGTACAGTGGTTCCATTCCTATCTTCTATTCAGTGATGGTCTTATGTAAACTGTCAAATTAACATGACATGGGAAAATTTAAGTGCTGCAGAAATAAGAACATGACTGCAGCACTCAGTAGCACACTGCCTCACACTTATTTACTCAGGTCCAATGCACTGCAGATTTCCAGTCCATTTTAGACCCCTAACATATAGCCACATAGACATAGAATAATGGAATAGAATCATCAAATCATTATGGCTGAAAAGGACTTCCAGGATTATCTAGTCCAGGTCTCATCCCTGCATCTCCCTAACTACTACATCATGGCCTCAGGTACTCTATCTACTCATTTTTTAAACATATCTAAGCACAACAACTCCATCACCTCCCTGGCAACCTATCCCATAATTAATATTTTTTATAAGCACAGCTCCCAAATGAGTGACACGAAGTTCCTAACAGTCGCATGACAGCTCAGGTCAGCAATCCTATAGATTGCAGAGAAATCTAAACCGTCAGAGGTGGCTAAACATAATCTAGACCTCACTAATCTGGGTAGTGATCTGAGGGCTAAACTTCTATTAAACCATCACAATAGGAAAGTCACGAGTGACCAGTGTAGAAATTCTATATGTATGGCTGCCACAGAAGTTATCAATACTGGAAAGATAGTGAATGACTGCACTGATTCCATTTATATGTCATTGATAGGACCTAAATTGGCTTCTGTGACAAGTTTCGGGAAGACAGAATAAAACCTCTCCCAGCATTAAGCAGATCTGGCTCTGACTCAGCCAGTCAGCACCTGTGAGAAGTTTCAGGAAGACAGTAAAATCTCTCCCAGCTCCAAGCAGAATTGGTTCTGATTCAGCACCTCTGTGAGTGAATGCATTTGGGCAGGAAAACATGCTTTTATGCATTTTTGCAGCTTTTGGGGGCTGAGAAGTAGTGTGTATATGTGGGGGGAAGGGTGTTCTTGGATCTTGCATTTATTTTGCTTGGAAATTAGGAGCCAGGGTAGACAGCTGGGTGGTCAGGGGAAGAACAAGGCACCGTAGCCTGAGTTCTGTGCCAGGAGGGGGAAGAGTTCTTGGAACATGGTTAAAGGTGGTGGCAAAAAGTGTTCAGAGCACACAGACCCTGCATTTTAGTGACTGTAAGCCTAACACCAGATGTGTGAACAGCCTGTTTGTTCAAAGTCCAGGTGCTTTCAATAAGCAGGACAAGTACAAGCATAATACCTTTTCTTGTGAACATAAGAGTATTTGCTGTAGGTCTGGTCATTTTCACAAGGAGAAATTTGGGTGCATGACTATGTCAGTTTATTTATACGCAGCATATGTGTTATATTGCTATTCATAAGCTGCAAGAGAGCTGTAGTTTCTGCAAACAAAAATTGCAATAACAAATAATTTCCCTGGTAAACACTAACTGAGGTCACAAATGCCTTGTGGGGAGGAGAAAGTGAGAGCAAAACCCATCAGTCTGTCCCTGGAGTGTCTTGATGTTTCAGCCTCTCCCACTGTGCAAATCAAGTGGCACTCTTAGGGGCTTGCTATCTCCTCCAAATGTTTTGTTTGGGCAGGTTGTTTTGGGTGATTTGTTCTTGTCTTTATTTGCTATGTATGAGGTGGGACACTGGGATATGGTGGGCTTCATGTTAAATTAAAAGCAGGTTGTTGCCTGAAGTGCTGTTTTTTTGCCTGTGCCAAATTACCTCTCCTTCGCCTTTCTTTGAAACTTACCGGCACCTTTGTTAATACAGGAGAATCTGTTCTGGGATGACCAATGCAGTGAACAGGAGATTTCCATCATGCTGTGATTCAGTGATTCATCTTTTGAGCGTTCCTCTGTACCCACCGCAGTGTTTGTATTGATGCTCTTTGCCCTCTTCTAAAAAAGGTTCCTAAGCCTAGCAGTACACTTGCTTGATGTGGTATGTGCCACGTGTAATGATTTCTCACTTGTCAGTGAGACCCCAATGAAAAATGCAGCGGAGTCACTGGGTCAGTTTTTGTCAGCACTGTCCCCTTGGATTCTGGTATTTGCAACTGTGAAGTGGCTTACCTCCAAAAAGTGGGGTGGTGAATGCCCCCTTTGGAATTCTGAAATGATCCCTACTCCTAAGAGGTTTGTCTGTGCATATATCATGTAATGTCAGGTTCCTGTGCCATGCACTTGGTAATGAAAACAGCCGTGGTGAGACCACATCTGGAATACTGTGTCCAGTTCTGGGCCACTCAGTTCAAGAAAGAAGGACACAGAACTGCTGGAGAGAGTCCAGCATAGAGCCACAAAGATGATGGAGTGAAACTTCTCCATGATGTGGAAAGGCTGAGGGAGCTGGGTCTCTTTAGCTTGGAAAAAAGAAGACTGAGAGATGACCCCATTAATGTTGATAAATATGGAAAGGATGAGTGTCAGGAGGATGGAGCCAGGTTCTGCTCAGTGGCATCTAATGATAGGATAAGGGGCAAGGATGTAGGCTGGAACATGGGAGGTTCCACATCCTTACGAGTAGGAACGGGCTGCCCAGGGTGGGGCGTGGGGTGGGTGGAGTCTCCTTCTCTGGAGACATTGAAAACCTGCCTGGATGTTTTCCTGTGTGATTTGATCTAGGTGATCCTGCTGTGGCAGAGGGATTGGACTAGATGATCTTTTGAGGTCCCTTCCAATCACCAGTATTCTGTGATAACATTTGTGTTGGTTTTTGCTGTAAGTGATTGTATAGAAAAGGTTCGAATTTTGAAACCTGGAATCATATAATAAAATAAGTTTTGAGATCTGACTTTACAAACATACTATAAATTAATAGCTTGTACAATATTTTAAGATGTTTTAATAGATGATTCTCATTCCACATCAATATGGCTTCATGATCACAGAAAGGGAATTCACACTAAATATTATTTAAACAAAATTTTAATTTCTTAGCAGAGTTAAAAATCTGAACTAATCTCCCAGTGTTTTAGCCATTACTTATTCTTAAATGTAGAAGCATTGAAATAACTTTCTAATCTGGGTCACCTTGAAAACTATATGATTTCATTTAGGTTTTCTTTGCAAAACATGCTGAAATAGCACTACAGCTGGCTGAAAAATCAAGGGCTTGAGAAAAATAGTTGCAATGGTTTCAAGATATGTCCTGGAACAGGAATGATGTGAAATAAATGATGAGTGTTATTAGCAATATTCATTGTTGTGTTTGGTAGGTAGTGGTAGTAAAGCCATTATGATCTTTAATCAAATTAATGGAATCATTGAAGGGACCTTAAAGATCATCTACTTCCTACCCCCTTGCACAGGGACACTGTCACTGGATCAGGTTACTCAGAGCCTCAGACAGCTTGGCCTTCAACACTGCCAGGGATGGGGCAGCCACAATTTTCTTGGGCAACCTATTCAAGCATCTCAGCACCCTCACAAGAAAGAATTTGTTCCTCGTGTCCAATCTCAATCTCTGCTCTTCAAGTCCAAAACCTATTTCCCTTCTCCTCTTGCTACCCCCCGGCTCAAAAGCCCTCCCCAGCTTTCTTGTAGCACCCTTCAGAGATTGGAAAGTTGCTGGAAGGTCACCTGGGAGCCTCCTCTTCTGCAGACTGAACAACTCCAACTTGCTCAGCCTGTCCTCATAGGGGAGGTGCTCCAGCCCTTTGATCATTTCAGTTGTTCTCTTCTGGATGCTTTCCAGGAGCTCTCTGTCCTCCTCCTGTTGGGGACTCCAGAACTTTACAGTTGAGCTCTCACAAGAGCAGAGTAGAGGGGGAGGATCCCTTCCCTTGACCAACTGTCACTTCTTTTGATGCAGCTCAGACATGGTAGGCTTTCTGGGCTGCAAGCAGTCAGTGACAGACCCTGTTCAACTTCTTGTCTAGCACCCTCCCCGAGTTGTCCTCCTCAGGGATGTCCTCAATCCTTTCTCTTCCCTATCTCTATTTGTGCATGGCATTGCCTCAACCCAGGTGCAGAACCTTGCACTTGTTGAAGTCCATGCAGTTTGCAGAGTACACTTGTCAAGCCTGGCAAAGTCCCTCTGGATGGCCTCCCTTCCCTCCTCACCACACAGTTTGGTGTCATCAGCAAACTGACTGAGGGGGCATTCAGTTACACTGTTGAGAGGAGAGGGGTATGAGGGGACTTAATCACTGTTTATAAATCCATGAGGGCCGAGTGTCAAGAAGAAAGAGCCAATCTCTTTTCACATGTGTGCTGTGATAGGACATGGGTTAGTGGGTGTCTGTTGGAGCACAGGAAGTTGCACCTCAACATGAGGAAGAACGTCTTTACTGTAAGGGTCACCAAGTACTGGAACGGGCTACCCAGGGACATTGTGGAGTTTCCTTCTCTGGAGGCTTTCCCAACCCGTCTGGATGCGTTCCTGTGTGATCTGCCCTAGGTACTAAGGTCCTGCTTGAGCAGGAGAGTTGGACTCAATGACCTATGGAGAGCCCTTCCAGCCCCGATGATCTGTGTATGTACGGTGTCACCTTATCTGCAGAGGCTGTATGCATCTTAAAAAATACAGAGCCTGATTGATTCTAGCACCTGCATGTTTTGTTTCCTTTATAGCATTTTACAAAAATGAACAAGAAGTACAGATGAGCTCTATTACAACAAAAAGAAACTCAAAATTATTATGGACTTTATTCTGTCTTCTGTTTATTTATCCTCTGTCAGAACAGAAAACTTTTAAAAAGAACTTTTTAGCTCTTCTGACAGCAACTGTGAAAGGGCCTCCTTTTATCTTTTTAAGTGTCTTGTGTTTTGTCTAAGAGTTCTGCATGTTTCATCTCCCATCTCTGGTTTTTACCACTTAAATGAAGAGTTAGAATATCCAATGTAATTTCTGAAGTGCTACATGTTCCCATTTGGACTCTAATTGTAGTCCATCTGGCCTTAGTTAAAGCAAAAGCTAAACAGAAGATATTAAGTAGAACATAATTACAAATTACATTTCAGAAGTTGAAAATTAGAATGTAACTTGATTGAACAAACTGTGGTGCAACACCGTATATTACATAGAATATGCATTCATTCCAAACCTAAGTGCTAATGAGGATAATTTATATAATAATTATATGTCTCCTCTTTCAGAATTTTTCTCTTTGACATTTTTGCATTAAGAAATCATTAAATCCTCTATTCTAATAGAATGTCTCCATTTAAATTACCAAGCAGTTACTCATTACGGTTACGATTGTGGATGGGTTTGGGCACTAATGTATCTCTCAAAACATATTGTTTATACTTCCAAATCCTGAGTTTCATCATTTCTCATATTAATTCCTGCGTGAGGCTGGTGTAATATTGCTACTGTGTCTTCAGCAGAACTATCCTAGTTTAGAGAAACTTGAGAATTTGCTCTTTGTTTATTACACTTTCCCTTCTTGCAGGCCTGTAATCAGTAGCATTGATAAATATGCTCCTAGAATAAGAAATGTCTGTTACCTGCTTTAGAACTTCTTTCCAGCAGTGAACGCATGAAGTCTGTTTTAAATGCAACATATATGATGATGCTGATGCAGTTTGAAGGTTACCAGAATTTTCAGATGTATAGATTTGTGCTTTCATGAACAAAAAGATGCATGTTGCTTTGAGAAGACAACCCCTCCAGTGACCTGTCCTGGAGGAGGTGGACTAGGTGACACTATAAAGAGGGCTGATGATCTAGCCCTGCCTGTTTTGGCTGGGGTTTTCTCCCAGCATGGGGCTTTGGCTCCGGTACCCCCAACCCTACCCAGGGTAGGGGGGGAAGATGGGACGTGGCAGCTCGTGGTAGCTGGCCACGGCCCTGTAGCCCTCCCATAGATGGCGAGGTGGGGGATGGTGGTCCCACTTCCCCGGGCCCCCCTTCTGCCTCAGGTAGACAGTGGGGAAGACAGCTAGCCACAGCTTGCCACAGCTCTGCTGCCCCCAGCCCTGCTTCCCCTGTCAGAGACGAACGGAGGGGACGTGGCGGGCCCACTGCACTCCCATAGACGGCAGCACTGACCCTGGCAGAGGCGGTGCCAGCTGGCACCGTGGATTAGAGAAGCAAGACCTAGTCCAAATTCCCCCCCCCCCCAACCTGATGGTGAGCTGAAAGGCTCTTGCCTTTCCTCCTGTAACTGAGGCAGGAGGAAAAAGGAGATGCGAGGGTCATGGAACCCTCTTGGCCATGTTTGGGGGGGGGCATGTTTGTCAGCTCAGGTTGTACTGGAGAGGGTCCGGAGGAGCAACGAGCCTGGGGAAGGGACTGGAGTCTGAGAGCAGAGTCTGAGGAAGCTCTGTAGATAGTACAAATGTGTCTGTCTAAAATCTGAAATGCCTGAAGCATTTAGATCAGCACCAGTGTTAGGCAAAATTATTTAATGCAACTTGAAAATGAAAGATGGAGAATATTTTCTGGAAGAATCACAGAATATTAGGGACTGGAAGGGACCCCGAAAGATCATGCAGTCCAATCCCTCTGCCAGAGGAGGATCACAGAGATCAAGTCACACAGGAATGTGTCCACATGGGTTTTAAACATCTCCAGAGGAGGAGATTCAGCAACCCCCCAGGAAGTCCATTCCAGTGCTCTGTTACCCTCACCGGGAAGAAGTTCCTTCTCATACTGCTGTGGAACCTCCTATGTTCCAGCTCACACCCATTGCCCCTTGTCCTATCATTGGAAGAAAAGAAATACAAGCTTGTTCCTGAAGAGTATCAGAGAATGAAGAAGTCAGGGCATGTGTAACAGAAGAAAAATTATGACACCATAGATGCCCAAATTTTCTTTTATTTATTCCACTCTAGTGTTGTAGAGTGCATTTTTTTCTAGTGCTTAATCTTTGCAAAGTGATTCAGATTTACTGGCCAAAATCCCTAACTGGGCTTCAGCTTGGAACAGCAGGGTAATGCCAACAAAGCCAACCATGGAAAGAGCACTCGTGAGAGAAGTCTTACGGCAAACAGCACAGAGAGGTCATAAAGAGCATTGAATGGAAAAGTTGTGATTTCTGGGACATTCTCCTCCAGTAACCTACCAATTTCAAATGCTGCCTTTATGCCGCTTCCTATTTTTTATACAAACTATGAGTTAAACTCTTCAGATGGGTAAAGGAGAATCAGGACTAATAACTCAGGTTTTGAGTTGTTTCTAAACCAGATTATTAAATGGTTAACCAAACTATTTTTCAATAGTGAGAGGACAAGGGGAAAGGGTTACAGACGTGAAGAGAGGAGACTAAGAATGGATGTGAGGAGAACAATCTTTCCTGGGAGGGTGCTGAGATGCTGGAACAGATTGCCCAGGAAAGTTGTGGTTGCCCCATCACTGAAGTGTTGAAGGCCAGGTTGGATGAGGTCCTGAGTAACCTGCTCTAATGAAGGTGTCCCTGCCTGTGCAGGGGTGCTGGAACTAGATGATCTTCAACGCCCTGACCCTTCTATGATTTGACAGCAGTATTCTCTTGTTCAGTGCTACTTGTTTAAACCCTATAAAATTGTGGTGATGTTAGGTCATAGGCTGAAGTTAATGATCTTAGATTCAAGTACCAGTAAGTCTGTGATTCAGTGACATTCTACATAGCATCTGGTTGGTAGCCTTGAAAGCACAGGTTTTCCTCAAGACCTGAGTTTTATGTCCCAGCCCTCTTCAAATATTATTGATACTGTACTTTGCACAGATGGCATTAGACACTGTTCAAGTAGGTACTAAATCCCTAAGTGTTTTCTATATCAATTAGTGATAGAAAAATATGGGAAACTAAGAATATTATGGCTGATGTGCACAATCACTTTCAAAATAAAAACACTTGAAGTGCTTCAGAAAATAGAAAACTAACCTTTTAACAAAGGCTAAGTGTCCTGACAGAGCAGCCTCTATCATACTGTTGAATGCTGCTTAAAGTCAGCATTTTATTTACCTGGCTGATTTACACTTCCAGTTTATTTACCTCTTCTCAAGAGGAAGCTCATCTTTCATCTTCTGTGTACAATCACTAGCAGTGTAAAATGTTATTAAAACACTTAGGTGTAACAAATAAAGAGGCGATTTCCCAGCATGCATAAATGTCTTTCAACAGGATTTAAATTCTTGAGCTATTTTGGACATTCTGCCCTAATTTTTTTCTAAAGCCTGCCTATTAAACCCAAGATGGGTGTGGTTTCTTACAGAAAGTAGTGCCTAAATCTGAAGGCTAATGTAAGAGACTAATGCAGCATAGAATTCTCATGACTGAGGGAATGCAATGGAAAAGAAATGCCTGAGAGTGAGGAAAAAACCCACCACGCTTGCAAGAAAAAAAGTACAAAATTATACTGTTTTGCTTTTTCAGCAAAGCTGGTGGAGTGAACAGCTCTGGAGCAGCTTGCTGTGCTGAGAGACATTTCCAAACGAAGCAAAACCATGACAAAAATGCAAGATGAAGGGGAGGGGAGGAGGGTGAGTGAGAGGGGGGAGAGGAGAGAGAGAGAGAGAGAGAGGCAGCAACATCAAGACCAGAGCAGCAAACAGGGTGGGGTCTGTCAGATGCAGGGAAGGGTTCAGAGCTCTGCCTTCTCTGATCAGGAGCACTGACTTCCACTCAGCAAGAAGCCATGACCTCTTCTTGTGCTGTCCTCACCACACCAGATACAACTGCCCAGATAGACCTCCAAGGAGTGCAAGCAGTTGTTTAGACATCAGGGCCCTGGGTCCCAGCATCCCAGGTTAAAGTCACAGTAAGAAAGCTTCCTACTCTGGTACGACCCTCAGATTATGGATATTTCAAGTAGGCAGTGACAAACTAGACATGAGAAAACTGAAGGCAGTCAAGAGGCTCTTCAGGGCCTTAGTTCAACAGATGAAAGGATTGGAGCAACAGCTGATGTTATCCTCTTGCAGAAGTGTAGCCTTGCTTTTACCCTCTGTGGTGATGTTAGGTCATAGGCTGGACTAGATGATCTNCTAACCCAGAAAGAATCCGGAAGACCCACCATAAACCCTTTGTCTCTGAGCATGGAGTTACCAGCAGGACTAGTAGATGTTTAAAAGACACGTAGACATAGTGCTGAGGGGCATGTTAGTGCTGGGTTAAAAGTTGTACTTAATGATCTTCAAGGTCCCTTACAACCAAAACAATTGTTTGATTCTAAGATTGTGATGCTCATTCATGTTTGCAGAAGTGTAGCCTTGCTTTTACCCTCTGTGGTGATGTTAGGTCATAGGCTGGACTAGATGATCTCAGAGGTTTTTCCCAGCCTCAGTAATTCTGTGATTCTCTATAGATATTAATTTTAATTCAGTCATGATCCATAGCCTTTCCTGTTTACCTAACGATGAAGAAAACACATTATCTTCTGCTACTTCAAAAATATTTCCACGGTATTCATCAAAGTTAATTCTTTAAAGTAAATTTTTCTTCTAAGGTGTTTCACTTTTTATGAAGCCATAAAGTGGACATAGAACTAAGGGCTTTCATCTACTGTTCTGACCAACAGCTTTCTTTTCATTAAAGCTGAAGTCCTATTCCAAAGAGCCTAATTTCTAATCACTGCATTCTGAGTGAAAAGCTGGTTTAATCTTATCAGTGAAATTTTATTAAAAGAGAATCTAGTCTTTAGCAGACAAGAACCATTATCTGAACTCTGCCTTCTTCATGTGCTTAATTAAAGCAGATTTATTGAAAATCGTACACGTCTGAAGGACTGAGTGTTTTGTCCAAAAGATTCTATTGCAAAGAAATGACATCTGTATCAAGGACAGAATGTTACTAGATTTATAAACTGCCGTGCATCATAAAATAATTGGCTGGCTGGAGCTATATATTGTTTGCCATGTGAAGTCATACTGGATATAAGGGAGCATTGGTACCATCTGACATTGGTAAGATGATGTTAATCCTCTGTCTTTTTAACTCGGGAATAATTCCACACCCTGGTGGATAGGTGAAGAGCTAGTATTTTATACCTCAAGCTTAGTAATGTTAGGATGAGGGGAAATGGCTTCAAGTTGCATCAGGGGAGGTTTAGATTGGATCTTAGGAAGAAGTTCTTTACTGAGAGAGTGGCTGGGCACTGGCACAGGCTGCCCAGGGAGGTGGTGGAGTGCCCATCCCTGTAGGTGTTTAAAAACCGAGTAGTTAAAGCACCTGAAGCTATGGTCTAGGGGTTAGGGAGATGTTGGGATGTGGGCCGGACTTTGATGGTCTTGCAGGTCCTTTCCAGCCCTAATTATTCTGTGATTACTGCAAGGAAAAATAATCCATCACTGTCTCTTCAACTCTTATTTTATGAATGGACATCAGAAGTTGGTTTGATAATTTATATTTGGAACTAGTCCTAAATTTTAATTACAAATTTCTAATCTTGCTTTTTAATTACTTTTACCTACAGTGATTTTGTTAAATCTTGAAACATTTGATCTTGCTCTGGCAGGGGGATTGGACTAGATAATCTTTTGAGGTGGCTTTCAATCTCTAATGTTCTGTGATTCTGTGAAGAAGGATCTGTATTTAGAGTATTACTTGAAGAGATGGCACTTCACACTCTATTCATTTAAGAAGTCCACTTTTTTTTCTGAAAGCCACAGTTGTTTTCTTTAAATTAGTTATGCTAGCAATGTCATGTGTCTTGCAGATAATTCCCTACTTCATCTATTGAGACATAAAACCTTAAGCTATAGATGTACATTTCACTAAATCTACATTTACATGTACATGACACAATTTACCAGTGTGTGCTGCTGTCTTTTGCAAAGTACTTTGTTATCTAATTAGAAGAAATATTGGTTAAAATAAGTTCTTTAACTATTACATTCTTTCAGCCCCACTAACATTTTTTTTAAGGAAATTCTCATTCTAGACCTCATTTTGAGATATCTTGTAGTTTGAATTTTGCAGGTCTCTTGGTAGTTTTTCTTCAAATTAAACAAGTCTTTCGTTTTGCTGGCAACATTCCACGTGGGTTTTGAACCCTCCTTGTTTGTTTCTTATTTTGGCCCATTAGCACATTAACTAATTTAATTGTTTAATCTCAGACCTAATCAACAGGATCAACTGATGACAGAAACCTTCCCTGCACTACTTAAGGATTTTTATGTCGTATCACCTTCAATGCACCCCTACCTGTTCTACAGATGACACCAGCCGTAGTTGTTTACTTGCACTACTCCTGCCCAAAATAACTGTGCATCCTACTGAGACAATCTACTAGAGCTGGTTGATTAATTTCCTACATTCTTACCTTCAGATGTCTTTGAAGGGTCACTTTTACATAACTTTTACAATAAGTCAGTCAATGCATAACTTCTAAGTGGATAGCTTGAATTTTATTGTGCAATTGCTAAGGGAAAAATGTACCAAAAAACCCCAAGATTTGTTTCTTTTTTTGTTATATCCTTTGTTTTATTTTCTACTGTTTGTTTTTGGTTGTTTTTTTTTTTAAAGAAGAGGCAGGTGGCAGCTACTGGAACAGGCTGCCCAGAGGGGTTGTAGAGTCTTCTTCTCTGGAGATGTTCAAGACCCGACTGGACGGGTTCCTGTGTGACTTGGTTTAGGTGATCCTGCTGTTGCAGGCGGGTTGGACTAGATGATCTTTCGAGGTCCCTTCCGATCCGTAATGATTCTATGATTCTATGATTCTGGGCACCGCAGTATCAGAAGGAGATGGAGATGCTGTAGTGGAAAGGAGGCTGAGAGCAGACAGTTGTTGCTCTCTACAACTACCTCAAAGGAGGTTTTAGTGAGGCTGGCGCTGTCTCTTTTTCCAAATTGCAAAGGATAGGATGAGAGGAAAGAGCCTCAAGTTGCATAAGTGGAGGTTTAGATTGGATCACAGGAAGAAGTTCTTTACTGATACAGTGGTTGGGCACCGGAACAGGCTGCCCAGGGAAGTGGTGGAATCTCCATCCCTGAAGGGGTTTAAAGACCGGGTAGCTAGAGCACTTGAGGCTATGGTCTAGGTGTTAGAGAGCTGTTGGGTTGAGAGCTGGACTTGGTCATCCTGGAGTTCCTTTCCAGCCATGATGATTCAATGATTCTGTAAGCTTCTAAATTCATAGGCTCCAAACAGTTCTTTTACATAGATTTTTCACAATTGATCACAAATAGCCAAGTCCTGTAGTCTCTGTGAGCAAAAGTCTTATGATTACATACAAAATGTGTATGTTATGGAATATACAGAATTCTGAGATGCTATTGATGGTCTCAAAGCATTGTTATTAAGGGTAGCTCACAAAAGTAATTGAAACTGATAAGTAGTCATTACACTAGTATCTACTACCTGCTGTATCCATTCCCCTTTGTGGGGAAAAATGGTCTGATTTTGGGGTTCAGATGAAAGCAAGAAGAAATATCTAAGGATAGGTCTAATGTCTCAGCATGTTTATTTCGGGATGGTTGGAACCAGCTCTTTGGTCCTCAACTTTGGATAGGTGAAGAATCTTACTGAAAGAAAGATGCATAAATCTGAGTAGCTGCCTGTGGGCAGGAATCGGAATCATAAGATGGCCAAGGCTGGCAGGGACCTTCAAGATCATCTAGTTCCAACACCTCTGAACAGGCAGGGACATCTGCACTAGATCAGGTTGCTCAGGGCCCCAGCCACCCTGGCCTTCAACACTCCAAGGATGGGGCAGACACAGCTTCGTTGGGCAACCTGTTCCAGCATCTCACCACACTCGCAAGAATTTTCTCCTCATGTCCAAGCTCAATCTCTCTTCTTCAAAGTCTGGAACCCTTTTCCCTTGTCCTCTCTCTACTCACCCATGCCAAAAGCCCTCCTTCAGCTTTCTTGTAGCCCCCTTCATCTATTGGAAAGCTGCTCTGAGGTCACCTGGGAGCCTCCTCTTTTGCAGGCTGAACAACCCCCAACTTGCTCAGCCTGTCCTCATAGGGGAGGATCTTTTTCCTTTGAAAAATGAAAGAAGAATAAAAAGCTCCTTTCATAGGGTAACATGAGATATACTGAAAAAACACTTCTGTTCATAAGGTCTAAAGGTATGAGAAAGGTCACAGAATAGAATAATAAAATCATTAAACTAGGAAGAGGTCTCCAAATCATCACTCTATTTGGTCACGTCACTGTCCATGTTTGTCCATGTTCTTTGAATAAGAAGTGCAGACAGCTGTAGCAGCTGAATTGATCTTCAGAAAGGACTTAAAAAAATGTGGATACACATTCCAAATTCAGTGTTAAATACATTGCTGGTTTTGGGTTTTTTGTTTTGCTATTATATGATAAAATATTGGGAAAAAATAGTTGAAACACACAACTTCAGGCCTAAGAAAGGGAAGATAGGGCATCTAAAAAAACAAACAAAACCTTCCATTAATTTATATGCATTTAATTTATAGGATTGTGCTTTTCTTTAAACTAGATTGATTGCATAGGCTCCAGATATTAGAGCTTCTGTGTAAAGCAAATGAACAAACAATTTATCTTTGCTTAGCAGAGACAACAGCCCTGACTATTTTTAGAAATTATATGTTGAGTGATAAAGTAATCGCTAGAAAAAGCAAGGATCTTTATCTAATGGACCAATTTATACTGTTAAAAAGAATATTTATCATTCTTGTCTAAAAAGCATCGTTCATTTAGATAAAAGACCCTTTCTGTCACCAGAGTTTTATACAATTACAGTCTGGAATTTAATGAAAGAACTCTCATACAGCTCTCTTTATTTTTTTTGGAGGGGTGGATGACTGGGGATTAGCTATTGAATGATTGTTCTTCAAATGCACAGATTCTGAGGGATTTTGTTTTCTCCTGATGAATTAATATAGAATCTGAGACACTAGAGAAGGAAGTACAAAGGATGTACAAATAAATAAGGTCAATCACTCGCATTTCTCTGTAGATAACATTTTATTTAAAACTGGAAGCATATGGAGTGCTGCAAAGTGTTAAAACTCACAGAAATAACAGTACAAACTGGTAGTTACTTCCAGCAGAGTTTGATACCTTAATAATACTGAACACCATTTTATTTTGAGAATATCATTACTGAGAGAAAAATAGCTAATTATTTATGCTAATTGCTGCTCAGCATGTGTAAATCTTCTACAGTTTGTTCCCACATATTTATTCCAAACTCAAATAACAGTTCTAGGAAGATTTAATTGTATTTATAACAATAATAATTGCATGATTTTGAGAACGAAAAAGTAAACTTGGGTAAGTGAACTTTTGCAATGAAAGTATTGCTCTGTCATTGTTTTTCCATTATCTTACAGGAAAAGTGTAACAATGAGATTCTTTTCATCATCCAGATAAAGTATGCCATTTGCACACATCACTCAAACGTATTTTGCAAATACATGTATTTGTGAAGGAATCAGTTCATAGCGGTGACCGAAATGTTTGAGACAGAGCACATGGTGCTCCAGCTTCTGACCCCCTCAACTCTATTCATTGTTAGAAGAAAGGAACCTCTGACCAATTCTAAGAATGTGGAAGAATCACAGAATTCTTGAGGCTGAAAAAGACCTCTGGGATCTTCAGCTCCAGCCTATGACCTAACATCACCACAATCAGCAAGACCATGGCACGAAGTCCCACAGCCAGTCTGTCCTTCAACACCTCCAGAGATGGAGACTCCATCACTGCCCTGGGTAGTCCATTCCAGTGTCTGTTCACCCTCTCTTGTGATCACCTCTTGTCCTGTTGCTAATTGCCTGGGAGAAGAGCCCAATCCCCACCTGACTACAACCTCCCCTTCATGGAGTTCTAGAGAGGGAGAAGGTCCCCTTTAAGTCTGTTCTTCTCTAGGCTAAACATTCCCAGCTCCCTTAGCCTCTCCTCATCAGACTTTCTCTCCAGTTCTTTCCTCAGCCTCATTGTTCCTCTGCACCTGCTCCAGCCCCTCAATCCCTTCCTTGAAGTGAAGGGCCCAGCACTGCCTCCAGTACCCAGAACAGAGGGAGAATTGCATCGCAAGTTCTGCTGGCCACACTGTTCCTGATACAGACCAGGATGCCATTGGCCTTCCAGGCCATCTGGGAAGTAGGCATTTAAGACATAATATATAATTATGAGTCATTAATGTGTGGCAGAATAGACTCGCCACCTTTTCTACTAATTTTTTCAAATATCATTCAAATTAAAAGCATGGAATATAATCATCTGTTACATAAATGTGATTTCTTTGACTATAAATACCTTTTGGAAAAGGCTAGAAGTTGTTTGGGGTTTTTTGCTGCTAGAAAAGAATGACTTGCAATTACGCCTCTCAAAACAGAAGGGTCATATCTCTAGCTATTAACATGCCTTTGGTGTGTTACTGGTGGGTCAATATTTGATCCAATATTATGGATCCATTTAATAAATAGGAACAGCAGCATAGTACAACCTTTGTATGTATCTACATTCTGAGAGAAAATATTGGGGAAAGGAATTAATCGATACATAATTTTCACGTTGCTTAATAGCTGGCTTGTTCTGAGCTCAGTGTTGGACAGCTCCAATGTGGTTGTTGCAGTGCTCAGGCTCTACCCTGCTATTCCTCACTCTCAGAATGTAGATCTGGCTAAACTGAGCCAGGTTGCACATCCTCCAGTGGAGACTGCAGCTGTCTCCACCTCGACATCTGTCAGCCCTGCCAGTCCTATATACATGACTTGAACATGACACCGAGGTCACTTCGCAGTGTTTTTGCCAGTTAATTCAGACAGTTCAGTTGGCCAGCTGTCTGCACAGCTCTGCTCCATCGTTAGATTGCTGTAAACAAGACTCCTATTCAAAACCTGAACAGAAATCTGTGGAGGAAAACAAACCATAAAAAGTTAATTTCTACAAAACACATTGAGGCATGTTGAAAACCGTTGGATGAAAATAAGATATTGTATCTGAGACACATCTTTGTGTGTGCCTCTGTGTAGGAAAAAATACTGGTCCTTCTTCTGTGTCTTTATGTAGCGTGCAAAATGTAAATCTTGTGGGAGTGATAACCATCTTCTGTCATTCAAAAATGGTTCTTCTAAAACATCACTAGGTAATCAGAGTCTCAGATCCCACAATGTGAAACTAAGACTGGATGACCTTCCCATCTCCATTATTCCACTAGTGCTGTGCTGTTTTATACACAACAAAATATCTCCAATATATCACAGAACATTAGGGATTGGAAGAGACCTCGAAAGATCATCCAGTCCAATCCCCCTGCCAGAGAAGGATCACCTAGATCAAGTCACGCAGCAGCATTTCCAGGCTGGTTTTAACTATCTCCAGAGGAGATGCCACAACCTCGCTGAGCAGTCCATTTTAGTGCTCCATCACTCTCACCGTGAGAGTATCTGGTGACAGTAATTTTTAGGGATCTCTACTTTCGCTGCAGCACTTTAGCTATTACTTTTTCTTACTAAAAAAAAGGACCGTAGACAGAGAACGGCTGGATATAAAGCTTCTGAGGTGAGTAACTCTGCTTCGGTGTTGAAAAGAGCTGGAGGAACAGAAGTTTCATTCATCGTTATGCAAGTTATGCCTGACTACGCTTTGTATGATGCAGTCACATTATCTATTTAGTGTTGTAGAACAAGATTTTATCTCAACACAACAGAGTCGGCTGGTTAATAAATTTTATGGAAAGCTTTTGAGCTTTTTGTAGTAAACAACAGGATAAAAAGAAGTCCTTTTTATTGCGTTTAAACTGCAGGTCTCTGAATGGTTATTAATTTTAGGGTAGGATGGAGGGAAATAAAGACTGAAGTTTCAAAATGCTTTTGTACTAAAACACATACAGTAAAAGCAGTGAAAACCTTGATCTCAAGCATTTCTGCATGCCACGAGTACAGCATCTTGTGCTTATCTGCAAGTACCACATTGCAATCTGATGAGTTGGAGATAAACAGTCTTTGACAGCAGCCATAAGTTTCATAAGCAGTAGAGTCATTCTGGGAAGTTATGGCATAACCACAATCTTCTGTAGCGTCTTGTCTCTGGACATCCAACAGACTCTTACAGAACTTATTTTCTTATTGTGGTTTGTTCACAAGGTTTGGTCAATGACAATTCTACCTTTAAATCTGAGATGGAAAGGTTTAGGTATACACAGTGGATCTTTTAAATATTATTACTCTCTCAATTAGCTGCAAGTGCTTTTTTGGAGAGGAAGTATGGGTTGACTGACAGTGACTACAAGAAAGCTAAGTGATGCAGTCTGCTGTAATGCAGTTAATTCAAATGCCACTTTTGAGGTGAAATGGAAAATGTTTTAGTAAACTACTCCAGCTCAAACAAAGCTCCTTTACAATACTAGTTTTGAAATTCCTCCTTCCTGTTTAACTTCTTTCAGTTATTTAGTGGGCTAGTTCATTTATTAGCTTTTCTAAGAGAAGTTGATCGTCCTCAAGAAAATCCCCATCAGTATTAGAATTCTATTTCAACAAGCCTTCCTCTAGTTTGTCATGCAGTCTCATAAGGGTTATCTACTTTAATAATAATGTCAAATTATTTATAACAGCGGAGCCATTGCTTTTCAGAAAATAACACTGATATATTTAATATGAAGTGTTATTTAATATGTTCAAGATTGTATAATTTAGTGGAAAGAGAGTATCAGTCTGAAAGGTCTGGTTGTCAGGACTTGTCATAGAAGATTATCCAATTAAGCTCTGAAATTTATTCACCTTTTTATTTATTTTGAGACTTCATTTGGCTTTTTAACATTTAATTTATTCACTTTGTAATGTACCTTATACCTCTGTGGAGTACTCAGTCTTCCCATGATTTGTAAGTCCCAGAAGACATCAGGCATACTCATCTAGATTGTTCATAGCAACTTAAATGGGAAAGGAGACCTCTGGGAAAAACAGGTCTTGCATAATTGAAAATTTAAAAATATTAAAGCTAACATAAAGCAGATGTCTACTGATAGCATTGTTTTTGACTGTGAATTTACTCAGTACATAATTTTCAAGGAAGAAACACTTGAAGACTACAGAATCACACAGGATTATTGAGGCTGTAAAAGACCTCTGAGCTCAGCCAGTCCAGCCCAAGGATCTAACAACACATCAGCTAGACCAGAGCCACATTCAGTCTATCCTTAAACACCTCCAGGGATGAGGAATCCACCACTGCCCCAGGCAGTCCATTCCAGTGTTTGATCACCCTATTCATGAGGAAGGGCTTCCTAACATCCAAACTAACCTTTCCCTGGTGCAACTACGGACCCTGTCCTCTCTTCCTGTCCCTAGCTGACTGGGAGAAGAGCCCGATCCTCATATGACTACAACTTCCCTTCAGGGAGTTGTAGAGACAGAGAAGGTTCCCCACCCTGAGTTTCTTCTTCTCCAGGCTAAACACTCCCAGCTCCATCATCCTCTCCTCATCAGACTTTCCCTTCAGCCCCTTCTCCAGGGTTAGGGTTAGGGTTCAGAGATACAGGTGTTTGGGTTTTTTGTTATCTGAAAGGAGCTGTTTTATTTTTTATAAGATCTAGGTGAAGTAGTTGGAACTGAAAATGTGGGGTAGTTAAACATCAAGATCTTAGATCCTCGTGAGATGTACTCTCAGGGTTCTGCTACAGTGATACCACCAAGCAAATTAATGTTACTGTGATCTCTATTTTTATGGTGTTTATTGCTGGGTCAATGATGTGTTGTCTCTGTTACAAAGAAAGATGATCACACTACATGTATGAAGACTGAGAGCAGCCTTTGCAGCAGCTAACATGAAATCAAGGAGTTAAAATTTCTGTAAGAGGTGTGAAAAAGCAATAGTAGAACCACAGCTCTGGACTTCCGGAGAGTAGATTTCAGCTTCCCTTGGAAATTTCAGCTTGTTTGGCAAGATCCGTTGGGATACTGCAATAGACAGCATGATCATGGAGTTCCCCACTGAGCTCACCCACAGCAACTGAAAATGTGTATAGAAAGTGGAAACAGAAATGGTCTACCAAGATGTTATAAAGAGATGTTGTCCAAAAGCTGGAGTCAAAACTAGAAATGGCTGTGAGATGCAAGAAGAGCTACTATAATGCAACAGCAGCTAAAGTAACTCTCAGAAAAAGAGTGACCTGTTCCATGGGACAAGGAACCGATTTACTTACTTAGGAATGGAATTTCTTCTTTGCATCAGCATTTAATAGCAGTTTATGCTCATGTGTTCCTGATCCTAACAGAGGGCTTAGAAATCTTCACCTCACGATTCAGTTTGCACTAAAAGTGGGCATAATGTTTCAAAGTACAGGCTACAAGTTTTTCTTCTTGCTGACATACACAGGCAAACTTTGGTTGAGGATTCTGAATAGTATGAGCAGAAGCAATTTCTAGTCCTTTAGTGTGTCCTCTCAGTAGGAGAAATATACCATTTAAAGCCTGATGTCACAAATTCATAATGAAATAACTTCTCTCCCATTATACACATGTGAATATAACTTGTACAAATTTGCAGTTAGAAACATATGCACTGGGGTCTTAAAAGCAAGACAGAGAAAATGAACTTTCTCAAAATAAAAATATTTATATAAATTTTATTTATCTAAACTTTGTGTTTCTAATGAAAAGATAGTGGAAGACAACAACAAAGTTTCTTTAAACGTAACATATTATCTTCAAATACAATGAATTACAGTTTTGGGTTTTACTTTTAGGCCAACTTTAAGTACTAATCCTGTCCAAGTCATTTTTAGGTGCTAATTCTTTTACAGAATTGCAGAACAATAGGGATTGGAAGTGACTTCAAAAAATCATCTAGTCCAATCCCCCTTCCACAGTAGGATCCCCCAGATCCAGTCACACAGGGACTTGGCAGAGTAGAGAGGCAGGAGAACCTCTTTCAATCTACTAACCACCCTCCTTCTAATCCATCTCAGGATGCCATTGGCCTTCTTGGCCACAAGGGCCCATTGCTGGCTCATGGTCATCCTGCTACCCACTAAGACCCCCAGATCTCTTTCTCTGTGTCTGTTACTCCCCAACCTATACTGGTACACAGCTCAGAAAGGGCAAAACTCTTTTATGCATATTAATAAAAATAGAAAATTGTCACTCAAGCTTGTTTTGTGAAAGCTAGCTCATGCAGGCAGTGAAAACTTAAAGTATATTTTTATTTGTCTATACGAAATGGAAAATACCCGAAGTTTATTAGTCTGTGCTTAGGAAACCCATTATTACAATAAGTGAAGAATAGCCTTTCTACTTGCATTAAGTGTAACGTAGTTGTTACATTTGGAAATAGAAGTGCTAAGGACTTTTCCAGTTTTAAATCACATTTAGACTTATTACTCATGGTGGCCACTAATAAATCTGTCCTCTGTGACTTTCTGTTTCTCCTGTTATAATTCCATTATATTTATGGCCTGTATACCCACTGTGGCAAATTTCAGAATTCAATTACATGAAGAGTGAAGAAAGACCTTTATATCTTTCATTATTTATTTCAATTCAGACACCTGATCTATTAATTTGCCTCCTTTCTGAAGTGATAATGATTAGTTTATTTTATGTGGTACATTAAGATATTTTCCTCCATTATTTTCTTTGCATTTATTAGCATAGAATTTCATTTCTATCGTGCACTGCATCAGTGCAGTTGGAGTTTTTGTAAAGGTTTCTGTGGTCACATACCTGGAGCAATTAGACATTTTGAACACACATAGTAATCTTATTATTATTTGTTTTCCAGAACATTTGCACATATATATGTACATCTCACAGTTTGCAGACATATGGTAAATTTCCTTCAAAGTAAGAACTTCACTTTTGTACTACCTTCTATTTTCTATCATGATGATGTACTACGTTACAAACTTTTACAGGACCTTCTCTTTGCCATATTTTTCATTTAAAATGGTTTGAAAATGAAAGCCATTGTCACATTTTTGGAATGTGTTATAATATGAAGATTATGAGGAGACTGTCTATAAATGAAGACTGGGTGTTAAGAAGAAAGAGAGAAACTCGTTTCACTTGTGCCCTGTGACAGCACAAGGGGGAATGGGTGTCAGCTGGAGTGCAGAAAGTTCCACCTCAAGATGAGGAAGAACTTCTTTACTGTAAGGGTGACAGAGCACTGGAACTGGTTGCCCAGGGAGGTTGTGGAGTCTCCTTCTCTGGAGACTTTCCAGACCCATCTGGATGTGTTCCTGTGTGACCTGCCCTAGGTTCTATTGTCCTGCTTAAGCAGGGGGGTTGGACTTGATGACCCCTGGAGGTCCCCTCCAACCCCTAATAATCTGTGTGTATATCACAGAATCACAGTATCGCGCAGTATCACAGTAATGATAAGGTTGGAAAAGACCTTAAAGATCACCCAGTCCAACCTAAATCCAAATAAACCAAGTAAACCTAACATATAACATCTAGATCATGCTACTCAGCACCTCATCCAGCCTAATCTTGAACACCTCCAGGGACGGTGACTCAACCACCTCTGTGGGCAGCCCATTCCAAAACCAGATCACTCTTTCAGTGAAAAGTCTTTTCCTAATGTCAAGTCTAAACTTCCCCTGATGGAGCTTAAGACTATGACCCCTCATCTTGTCTCCAATAGCCAGGGAGAAAAGACCAACCCAGAATGTTAGAAACTGGAAAAGACTTCAAAAGAGCATCCAGTCCAATCCCCCTGCCACAGCAGGATCCCCTAGATCAAGGTGCACAGGAACATGTCCAGGTGGGTTTTAAATGTCTCCAGAGAAGGTGACTCCATGAACACTCTGGGCAGCCCATTCTGGTGCTCTGTCACCTTCACTGGGAAGAAGGTTCTTCTTATATTTATGTGGAACCTCATACGTTCCAGCTTGCACCCATTGCCCCTTGTCCTACTTACTGTTTAGGAAAAAAAAGTAAAAACCCAAGCATAAACTAAAGGAAGTGAATTCTTGAAATAAAATTGTCTAAAGGATCCAGAAATTTCGTGTTTTGAGGGAGTCATTTAGCAAAGACGCATGGAAAGTGTGGTTGTTTCAGTACAATAATCAAAGAGTCATACAATAACCCAAATATTAGTTTTGCATGTCATCCACAACTAAGATGGGAAGCTAACACATGATAGAGCAGCATATCCCCAAGTAAACCTTAGTAAAAACCTGCTCACAAGCCTGTGTATGTATTTTTTTTCCTTTTAGGTTTATTATTTTGTGCAAGATTTATGGCTGAATACTTTTTGGTAAGGCAAATATGAAACTGAACTGACTTTTCAGTGGTTTTTTGCTACTTTCCTCTCATAACCATTATCTTTGAATTTATTGATGTGAAACATTATCCTAACTGCAATGTATTCACAACATAAGTCTCATACATTTTGTAGTCAAATGATAGCTATCCTGGAGGCAAAATGCTTATCATGCATACGCTGTCAAATATGTGTTTGCCTCAGTCTTTTGGGGTTCCTTGATATACAACATAGTTCTCAGTTGAGAAAATAAAAATTTCATTTCATAGCTGCCACCAGAGAGCAAAAGGTATGGCTGACTAAATAATATTTATTTGGAGTTATCACAGAATCACAGAAGCATTGAGATTGGAAAAGACACCTGGGATCATTGAGTCCAACCATCAACTCTACTGTACAAGTTCACCCTGAAATCAGATCTCCCAACACTACATCTAAGCAACTTTTAAGCACATCCAGGGATACTGACTCAAACACCATCCTGGACAGCCCATTCCAGTGCCTGACCACTCTCTCCAAGAAGAACTTTTTCTGATGTCTGGTCTAAACCTCCCCTGTTGAAGCTTGAAGCGTTTCCATCTGGTTCTGTCACTCATTACTTGTGAGAAGAGACCAGCACCCAGATCTCTACAATGTCCTTTCAGTTAGTTGTAAAAGGTGATAAGGTCTCCCCTTAGCCTCCTATTCCTCAAACTAAACAGCCCCAGCTCATTTAGTCTCTCCTCATAAGATTTCTTTTCCAGGACCTTCACCAGCTTTGTTGTCTTCCTCTGCACTTGCTCCAACACCTCAATGTCTCCCTTGTACTGAGGTGCCCAAAACTGGACCCAGTACTCAAGGTGTGGCCTCACCAGTGCTGAGTAGAGGGGGACCATCACCTCCCTGTTCCTGCTGGACACACAGTTTCCAATACAAGCCAGGATGCCATTGGCCTTCTTGGCCACCTGGGCACAGTTACTGGCTCATATTCTGCCACCTGTCAGTTAGAACCCCCAGATCCTTTTCTGCTATACCACTTTCTTCTGAGTTCTCCTTTTGTTTGCTTCAGGTCTATGAGCTTACCAAGAAAAGGCTTAACCAAGGGCTTAAAAGAATGCTTCTTAAAATATGCCCAGATGCTACTGCATTTGAAACAATTGTTTCAGTAAAGAATATCCTACGAACTTTAACATGATCTTTAAGGTCCCTTTCAACCCTGGCCATTCCATTATTCTATGAATAAAGTAAAATAGTGATTTCTGAACCATAGTGGGACTGTAGGTCATGTAGGTGTAGGAAGTACTATCCAGGGGTGGTTAGCAAATGAAGAGAGGTTCTTCTCCCTCTCTGTTCTGCACTGTTGAGACCACATCTGGAGTACTGTTTCTGGTTCTGGGCCCCTCAGATCCAGGACACTGAGCTGCTAGAGGGAGTCCAGCATAGAGCAATGAGGATGATGAAGGAAGTGGAACACCTCCCTTGTGAGGAAAGGCTGAGGGAGCTGGGTCTCTTTAGCTTGGAGAAGAGGAGACTGAGGGGTGACCTCATTAATGTCTATAAATATTTGAAGAGTGGGTGTCAGGAGGATGGAGCCAGGCTCTTCTCAATGTTATCTAGTGATAGGATGAGGGGCAATGGGTGCACACGGGAAGGTAGGAAGTTCCATATAAATATGAGAAGGGACTTAGTGAAGGTGACAGAGCATTGGAACAGGCTGCCCAGTGGAGTTCTGGAGTCTGCTTCTCTGGTTATGTTTAAAACCTGCCTGGATGTGTTCCTGCGCAACTTGGTCTGGGTGATCCTGCTGTGTCGGGGGATTGGACTACATGATCTTTCGAGATCCCTTCCAATCCTTAATGATTCTATGATTCTATGAAATTATAGAGGTCCAAAGATGTCAAGTGAGTAGAATACCAATCTATAAATAAAGGTGACTAAAGAAAGTTGATTTTCTTCATCCTCAAACTGGAGCAGCATATGGATAAACCTTCTTCTCTCTGCTAGAAGAAATGTGCTATTTTCATGTGACCTTCAAAGGTATTGAAAATAAACATGTTTTTCTTGCATTATAACAAGCTCTGTCATTCCATGGTCTTTTGTTTCTTGGAATACAATTGTAACTGAATTCCTAAATTAAATAAGCATGGGAAAATCATCTACTGGCAGCAAAGTACAGGAATATCTTACTTAATCTTTCTCTACCTCGTCTGACTGCTCCATGCTTTACACAATTTTCTGGAGAAAACAATTCTAGTATTATTTCCTTTTTACTTATATTATTTTTAATTTATAATATTTCTTATTTCAAAGGACAACAAAGGATATTCAGTTCCAAAGAGGATAACACGGTCTTCATTGTTGTTGTCACCTGTTGGAGCGGCCAGAAAGAAAATGACATAAGTCTGTGAACAGTTACAGAAGAAGAAGAGGAAGTAGATAGAGATACTTTATACCCGCTGTAGCCCTGCCACACTCCATAGATTACTTTAAAGTAGCCTAAGTAGCTGAAAGACCAATGTAATGTTCTCATGTTGTCTTCATAGAACTACAGTGTGGGAAAAAGCACAGATGTGCCTTCTTCTCCTTTTTTCGATATACAGATACTGCCCGGGCATCTTGATAAATAAAAAGCTAAGTCTGTTTGCAGGGGTAATAAGGTCCTACCTGTCCCATCACATAACACCTACACACACAGACATGCACATACAGTGCACACAGACACATGAACATAGGGAAATAAACCCTCCAATTTTCAGGTCCTAGGCCAACAACCAACAAAAGAAAATGATGGAAATATTTCTCACTGAATGAAAAGAAGGAAATATTTCTCTCTAAATGGCAGTTGAGCAGTTGTCTTCAGAAGCATTATGAATATGAAGTACATGAACAAGCTAGCATCAAAGTTAGTACAGTGTACCAAATCCTCCAATGCAGAATGACAACACCTGAATTCTAATGCTACCTAGCCTGAGGCAAACTCTGCAATGCAGTCTCAAGTAGAAGCCTTTCATACAACTGTCTTGAAATGGAGGGGAGGTTCAGGTTGGATGTCAGGAGGAATTTCTTACCTGAAAGCGTTGTCAGACATTGTAACAGCCTGCCCAGGGAGAGGGTTGGGTCCCCATCCCTGGGGAAGTTTAAGAGAAGGGTAGATGTGTTGGGGGACAGGGTTTAGTGGTGCTAATAGGGCTGAGAAAAGGTTGGACTTGATGATCTTGAAAGTCTCTTCCAGCCGAAACTGTTCTATGATTCTGTGATTGAATACTGCAAGTAATGTGGTATGAGCCTTAATAGCTGACAGTTGGAGTTATGTGATAATCAGTGTATGAAACAGTGCCTTTCCTTAACTTTTCCAATTAGCAGATTTCTCAAAAGATTGCTACAGTGTTGGCTATTCAAAAGAATTCAGGAGTATATAATGATCTCAGCATTTTTCTTCTTTCTTACAGTTTAGAATAGCTTGATAGAAATTTAAAATTCATATTTTATTTATTATCTGTGCAGAATCTTCAATAAAACATGACTCTTTTTTTCCTTCTGGAATGTGTAGGATGAAGACCTAAAGTGCATGCTGTTGTATCTGAGTTTATGTGGTTTCAAAGTTGTACAAATTTGGGGAGAGGTAACTTGATAAATCGCATTAGCACTTCTTCCCCAACATCCATTGGCATCCACATTCTGCTCTGCCACAAAGCACTGTGAGTACTAGGTTCAGTTTTGGGCACCTCAATACAAGAAAACATTGAGGTGCTGGAGTGGGTCTAGAGGAAGTTAGCAAGGTTGATGAAGGGTGTGGAAATTAAGCCTCATGAGGCACAGCTGAGGGACCTCAAGCTATTTAGTCTGAAGACGGTTGAAAGGAAACTTTACTGCTGCCTGTATCTGTCTGAAGGAAGACTGCAGAGAGGTGAGTGTTGTTTTCTTTTCAGAAATATCCTTAAGTTGTGCCAAGGGGAAGTTTAAGTCATGCATCAGGAAAAAACTTTATGAAGAGGGCCATCAAGCTTTGGGAGAATCTGTCTAGATAAGTGGTTGGATTGCCATCCCTGTATGTGTTCAGAAGTCATGTAGGTGTGGTATTTAGGGATATTGTTGAGCAGTGGGCTTGTTACAGCCATGGTTTGATGGTTAGACATGATGAACTTGAAGGTGTTTTCCAACCTAAATGATTCTACGATTCTATGAATTTGTATGTTGTCAGGTAAAATAAGCAAGAGAGGTAGAATTCCAGCCTGTTTGAGCAGGGATATTTTGGAACTCAGGAAGAGAAATTAATTGCATGATCTATGGAAACAAGGTCACGCCTAACAGGAAGGCTGAAGCTTGCGTATTTGTGGTCCCTTTTGCTTGTGTTGTCCTTCATGTTGCGACCTTTATAACTTTTGTGGAACTGCACTTTGCTGTTTGCCTCTTTTTAATATCTGTTTTCCCACATGTCTAAAATTCCTAAGGATTTCACCTGGCTATTCCATTATAGTGTTCACAAAATACTTATGTTACAGAATTGTAGTGCACTTGTATAGGGGTGTAGTGCTAGCTAACATGGGTTTTATCCTAAACAATACATTTCAGTTCTCTGCCTTGTCTACACAATGCTGAGGGAGGATGCCTTACACAAGCGGTTTGCTTGTATGGCTCAGCTGTAGAGGCACCTTCCTGCTGAAAGAAAAGTCTTCAGGATTCCTTTCAGAGAAGGACATTCTTTTTCTCTGGTGCATGTACTTCCTGACTTTCTTGGAGCTGAATTAATTTTTAGCTTGAAATGTCTACCTGCAGGGCCCTGTTACACCTTGTCTGGAAAGGGCAAAACTTCTTAGGGATTCTTGAAAGGAGACTTTTCTCTCAAAAAATGTTGGGTGCCAATTCATGAGTGCCTAAATTTAGAAAACTAAACTGAGATGTTTTGATCATTTTGCCAACCAGCATCTGTACTCTGCTTCATCCGATCAGTCTTGGACTTTACAATGTCTGACTCGGTCACCTTAGGCTTCCCTTTTAATGAACAGAACAAGTATTCAGTCTTCTGGCAAAGAACATGTTCATAACTGGGCAGGTACAATATTCCTTGGACTGTCTGTTTCTTAGTCTTTAGAAAAGACACAGTCCAGAATGGTTTACTGAGAAGTAAGCATTTTCATCATAGACATACTCTGCACTTGTGAGACCTCATCTGGAATACTGGGTTCAGTTCGGGAGTCCCCAACATAAGAAGGACACAAAGTTCCTGGAAGGTGTTCGAAGGAGAGCAATTCAAATGCTCAGAGGGCTGGAGCATCTCCCCTGTGAGGACAGGCTGAGCAAGTTGGGGTTGTTCAGCCTGGAGAAGAGGAGGCTCCCAGGTGACCTTCCAGCAGCTTTCCAGTCTCTGAAGGGGGCTACAAGAAAGCTGGAGTAGGGCTTTTGACACAAGTTTGTAGCAAGAGGACAAGGGGAAAGGATTCCAAATTTGAAGAGGGGAGATTGAGGTTGGATATGACGAACAAATTCTTTGCTGTGAGGATGGTGAGATGCTGGACCAGGTTGCCCAAGGAAGCGGTGGCTGCCCCATCCCTGGCAGTGTTGAAGGCCAGGTTGGCTGGAATCCTGAGTAACCTGATCTAGTGAACATGTTGCTGCATGTGCAGTGAGGTTGGAACCAGATGATCTTTAAGGTCCCTTTCAACTGGCCATTCCATGATCCTAAATTAGATATGCCTTAGTGAACATGGAAGACACTAAACAATACCAATCCTCTGCATTCTAACTCTGAATGAGTAGTGTCCAATCTTCTCAAACAATTCCTATGTCTTGCAAGGGATGGCAGCCTGAAAGCCACTGTAGATCTCTACAGGAGTACCTGAAGACATAAAATATTCTGGAGGGTACCCTACTCTGTATCTAATTCTGCTTCTGCAACCTTCTTCATTTTTGGACTCTTTACTTGAGGGTTTTAACAAGATAAATAACAGAAGGCTTTAAAATTTTATCATTTCAGTTATTCATCCTTTGCTACATTGCTAAGGAAATGTGCTAGTGCTCAGAAAGACTTTTAAGTGTTCCCTACAGCTTCTCCAGGTGTCTCTCAAATGTAAATAAAAGCAGGTGCAGCATTCCTTGTTTTCAGTTTCTTGGAGTTATTTTTTCCTTTGTGAAACAGATATCATCCTTTAGGAAGCCAGTTTACTCTCTTGTGACTCCCACTGTGCTTGCTGCTGGTGACAGATCGTTACGTGCTTGCCATGCTGACACTGTAGGAGAACAAAGTTTGCTAGTAGTAAAATGTGTGATTCAGTAAGTGTAACTATCGTTCTAGTCTAAAATAAGTAATCAAGTAGGATCTCTGAAAGGTTCAGCCTTTCCAGCTCTCTGTTTTAAGACTCCATCTTGTTAGGCTTCAAAACAGGTGTCAAACAAGCTACAATAACAAACAGGTATTTTTATCTTTCCTTAACAGTCAGTCTCCAATTATTGTGGAGACCTGAATCTAACAAAATACCTAAGAAAACATTGTACTTCTCCTTGATTTGTAGTCTGTGCCTTTGATTATTACCAAAATGATTAGGTTTTGTTTTGATGTGTTTTTTCCTTTCCCAAACAGTACCACAGATATGAGT
Source organism: Rhinopomastus cyanomelas (assembly GCA_013400115.1). NCBI lineage: Eukaryota > Metazoa > Chordata > Aves > Bucerotiformes > Rhinopomastidae > Rhinopomastus > Rhinopomastus cyanomelas. Next base: position 64,095 of record VXBP01004359.1, read on the forward strand.
CAAGTGACAATAGAAAATTTCTTTAGTTTTTTAGCTTGTAAGTAATAATTTTAAGTTCAGAGCCATTACTACAACTGACAGAGGTCTGGGGAGTTACAAAACAACATAACTTGCTGATGTTGTTCATTCGCTAGAAAAGCACTTCTGACAAAAGTTTGAGGTGAAATGCAGGCCTTTGTATGTATTAATGTATGTGCTTAATAGTCTGAGAGGGAAAGCAGAAAAAGGTTTGAGCCTGGCCAGCAGATCGTGTCTGATTCATAATTATGTATGAATGAGAGCTTGAAGGCTTTATTTCTACTTTTTTTAGTTGCACATACTTAAATACTATAGACACAGATCATTAGGGGTTGAAAGGAACGCCAGAAGTCAGAGTCCAACCTCCCTGTTTGAGCAGGACCATAGAACCTATGGTCAGGTCACTCTAGAATGCATCTAGATAGGGCTTGAAAGTCTCCAGAGAAGGAGACTCCACAACCTCCCTGGGCAGTCCTTTCCGGTGCTCTGTGACCCTTACAGTAGAGGTTTTCCTCATGTTGAGGTGCAACTTCCTGTGCTCCAGATTGCATTCCTTGCCCCTTGTCCTAGCACAGAGTGCAAGTGAAAAGAAATAGAAATCCCAAATCTAATTTATGAATTATGAAGCCATGTATCCCAGTAAATCTGAAGCTAGTGCTATCTGTGAGCTATAGAATTTCAGAAGTTAAGTACCTGGACTAGGCAGATGGACATTTTATTCCAATTAACAGCAGAAATTCAGATGAAACGTCATTATCATCCTAAAGAACAGTAGTACTTTTTGTCAGTACTGCTTTCAGAAATAACTCTACCAAGTGTCCTCTACTTAATAGCTCTGCACAATTCATCTTCCTTGCAGTAAGTGAATGATGACCCTTGCAACTGTAGTAATTAAACTTTTCAGTTGCAATAGGGGCCTCTGACAATCTCAAAAGGGGAATTACAAATTAGAACTCTGACAGCCCAGCCCTCTGAAAAGAAATGGACATTTTCCCCTTGGCTTTTTAACTCCCATTAAACCTTGGCAGATAAAGTCAGGTGTAGGGGAAAAAAGTTCCACATAATGGAGCATGTTTTTTAGGCCCGTATGTGCATTTTCTGTTCCTCTAATCACATTCACATGTGTTCTGAAAATTCATTACCTCTCCATCTAGTGGTACAAGAAGCAAATGATTATTCATTATGGACTGAACAGTGATAATGATGCAATAAAGATGTAGTGAAAGAATGGGAAGAAGACCAGTGGGTCGAACGTAAACTGAAGGGAGCTTCTTTTAGCTCTGACCACAGAATTATCGAATCATTATGGCTGGAAAGGACCTCCAGGGTCCTGAAGTCCAACTCTCATCCCAACATCTCCCCAACCCTTAGACCATGGCCTTGAGTGCTCTGTCTACTTGTTTTTTAAACACCTCTAGAGACGGTGACTCCACCACCCTGGGCAGCCTGTTCCAGTGCCCAACCACTGTCTCAGTAAAGAACTTGGATCCTAAGATCCAATCTAAACCTCCCCTGATGCAACTTGAGGCCATTTCCCCTGAGCCTATCATTAGTAATTTGGGAGAAGAGACCAGCACTAGCCTTGCTACAACCTCCTTTGAGGTAGTGGTAGAGAGCAATAAGGTCTCTTCTCAGCCTCTTCCCTAGACTAAATAACCCCTGTTCCCTCAGCTGCTCTAGACCTCTCACCAGCAATAAGGCCTCCTTCTAGCTGTTCTCTAAAAATATGCACTTAAACCATAACAAATTCAGTTGTGTACAGAGAAGGAAGTACTTTGCAAAGTAGCTTGAAATACTAGAGTTTAGCTGAACTAGTGGAGAAACCTTAATATTTTTGCAAAGTGTAGTACAGATGTTATCACCGTTCAGCTTTCCCCTGAATGCTTCTCAGCTGACCATTACAGACGCATTCTAGTCTCTGCTTAGGCTGCATTTTGAATGCCTGAATTAGAATCTCTGTGCTGGAATGCAAGATGTGTGCTTCCTGAGGCATGCTTGTGTCAAAGAGATCTGCCACAGAGCTGTACTTGGTTCCCCATAATCTCACCTCATCATTTTACACACAATTTTCTAGCTAATTGCTACCATAATCTATTAAAACAATGGCCAGTAAAAGAAACAAATTTAGCTTTGCTTAAAGGCTCCTATATGAAGTCTGCAATCAACTGCTTTATTAAGCTAACAGTAATACACAATTAAATGATAATTAGATAATGACTTTTGCTGAAGTGAAATTATAATTAATGATGTTTAAATTAAAGTATTGACCTTGAGGCATAATAAACCATGCTAATTAAACTAGAAAATATATTAAGCTACAGATTTTCAAAACACCAGAGGTGTGATTTTTCTTTCTTTCCTCAATGACATTAGCTTGGTTCATCATTTATTTGCCTTTAAGGGATAGATGAATGTATCCTCATAGATTTAGAGGTAACAGGCAAAAAGTTTATTGTTGAAAGTAAATTAACTTTATAAATTTCCTAGTTTGTATTGAAATAGACTTGATGTGTTTGTACTGCCTTGCACCTGCACTACGTAGTCCTACAGATAAAATACAGCATCAAAACTGTTGCCATGCCTTTGAAAGCTTTTTAGGTGTGAGATACAGAAACAAGGTACTGACATACATTTAGCTTGATGACTTTCATCCTCTTATCAAGGTCAATACATAATAACCATCATGACCCATGTCAAAACTGCCAATTAATTACAAGACTAGGAATTTTATGGTGTATCATAACCTAAAGTTAATAGCGTGTATGTTCGATGGCTTTCTTGATCTTATAACCATACAGTGTGCAAAAGAAGCATGGCAAGCAGGTTGAGGGAGGTGATTCTCCTGTTATACTCCACTCTCATGAGACCCCCTTCTGGAGTATTGTGTCCAGCTCTCTGGCTGCCAGAATAAGCAAGGCATGGGGCTGTGGGAATGAGTCCAGAGGAGGGCTATAAAGATGATTGGAGGGGTGGAGCACTTCTCCTGTGAAGAAAAACCTAGTAAAATTGGTGAAGTTCAGCACAGAGAGGAAAAGACTCCAAGAGACCTTATAACAGCTTTTCAATACCTAAAGGGGACCTGTAGGAAAGATGGAGTAGGACTTTTATCAGAGGGTAGTGAAAACGTGAAAGCTAATGGTTTTAAACTGAAAGAGGGTGGATATTAGGAAGAAATTCTGCACTGTGAAAGTGGTAAGGCAGAGGCTGTGGGTGTCCCTTCCCTGGAACTGTTCAAGGATGGGTTGTACCAGGATTTGCACAGATGACTAGCGGAGGATGCTCTTGCCTATGGCAGGAGTGATGGAACTACATGATCTTTGAAGTTCCTTCCAACCTAAGCCATCCTATGATAAAAGATCCTATTTAAGGTGTTAATACTATACTCTAGCAGTGGTTTAATTTATGGCAGAGGGCTACCTAGTAAGGAGTTCTAGGGTTTGTTTCCTGGGAAATATTATTCATCTTCTTTGCATTTCTGCCTGAGGTTAAAGTAAGTGATAGGTTCAGTGACTGATTGGTGCTGTGAAATTCTATGAAAATAAACACCAGTGAGAGAGGTTTTATTTTTCCTCTCATCTATGTTTTTTAAAATTGCTTCCTTGGTGGCACTGAAAAATTTTCTCTCATTTAAAATAACATTAATCCACTTCTACTGACAAGTGGTCCTATAGATAATTGGGATAAGAATCCATAGAGGGTCTATAATACAAGTTCATTTTTATGTATTACTCAAGAGTTTTCCAGGAACGTACATCAGGTGCTATCACCCTACAGCTCACCTTGAAAAGTAGTTTGTTCTGTGAATAGACTCATAAATTTAAAATAAACTCAAAAATCAGTCTTCTTTTTGAAGAACAGAACAGAGTCTTGGTTCCCTGTTGTTGCACATGCACATACATTCCCTGGATTTAGTAGAATTGCATTGATTTTGGCCACCTGAAGTCCTGGCACATAAATCATGCAAAATGCTGTTCCAATGCACTGGGAAATCAGTAGAGCTGTTTGGAAAGCAAAGATAATCTGGAAAGTCTGGAATGGTTCCTACAAAGTTTAAGCATAATTATTATTGATGGTAAATTGCCTCTCTATTTCCAACAGTGAGTAAGGATGGCAGAGTAATGTACAAGAATAGATGTTTTGGGATTAACTTCCTTATGCATAAAGCACCCTGAATTCTGACAGAGGCTTTTTGCCAATGCATTACTAACAGTAACTGCTGATGGAATGAGACAAAAATAGCCTTCTTCAAGATATACTGAGAGGCCAGTCTGACAGAATAAATCTCATTTGTCTGTGTCCTAGCCTCACTCTTACATTGCAAAGCCTTTACACTCTTGGCAGCATCACTCCTGGATCCTGAACAGAGATCCTCTTTCCATTTGCATTTATAATGCAACCTGAAAGGCATCTTGGTAGAACGGTCCCTTTCACTGGGACTTATAAAAAGGAAATTGTTTTGACTGCAAGAATCGTTAGTTGGAATGCGTCTTGAAGCAGTATTTCAGCACTGCATCCTCAGCTTAAGTGCTTTTATCGCTCAAATGAAGTGTCTACTCTTATTCAGACAGAGGACAAGAGATCACCTACCTCTTTGTACTACCTTTTTCCTACTTCAGTTTTAATGTTGGCCTTCTCAGAAAGAACAGGACTTGGGAACGTGTAGTGAGTCTAGGGCATTTTTTTCCAGTCTATGTTGAAATGGAAGATATAGATGTTGATTTAGAAGTTGCAGTGGAGCTTAGCAAACACTTTGTTTTTGGAGACAAAATGAACTAAAACAGACTTTTAGGTCTGACTTTTTTCCTGTATAAGTTTAAACCATGTTTAAGCTACTTTAGATTCTGATTTGAAGACCAAGTAGTCCTTGTTTTTATCTCCTGGATAAATTTCTTGTCAGCAACCACTTACTGAAATAAGTGTTGTGAGATACTCAACAGTAATTATTTTAGTTCCTTTTATTTAGAAAAAAATTATCCCTACATTTCAAGGTGTGAATTCAAGATTTTATCAATTTTTGATGAATGATATGAACACATCTTTATTTTTTCTTGTATTGATTTAGTGATGCAGCGTCTTATCACTGTTTTAAGCACTGCATTATGAAATATTGTAAGTAGTTGTATTCACATGTTTCACTGTTTTAAGTAGTAGAATTTGTTGTTTCTCCTTGGAGTACTCTGACATTCCAAGCAGAATGAGTTTAGTATGACTACTCTGGGGCATATTTACTTTTGGCTTGGCTCTGTGGACAGCTACATGAAATGCTGAGCATCAACAACATTCATAGCCTTCACTGCCTTTCACTGAGAGCCACTGAGTATCTGTGAGGATTCACTTCTGTTCAGGGTCATTTAGAGAACTATGTAGACTCCAGGTGAGTCATTAGACTGAGCTGTAAAAGAGGGTATTCAGGTAACTATATATCAAAAAACCACAACCCTCTATTGTGTGTCACACATAAAAAGCAAGCAGGAATTTTTAGGATCACCTGGTTTTTATGGTCTGAAACTCTTTGTAATTACCAACTGTATTAATCTACATTAATATATTCACAGTAGCTTACTGTGATTAGTTGTTACATACAAACACAAATATGGAAACACATCCTGTGTGCAAGAATAGACAGTGAGATGAAAAGTGTAGAGGCGGCAGTTCTGCACAAATGACTCTGATCACCTAATGACTCACAATGGCTCATGAAGAATCTGAGACATAAAGTAATGAAGTACAGCTTGTTGACAGCCACCCAAACGTGACAGCCTGTACAGCAATCCAGTGAGGCAGCAATGATGTTGTGCTACAACATTTTAAAGCCCGTGGACTGAGTCAAAATAAAGACAGAATAGCTAATATGCCAGTGCCTCTTACTTTGAGATCCACAATTTCATTTCACAATTGAAAACAAGTGTGCAGTTCCTACCAATTGTCCACAATTGGCAATTGTCCACATCAGAATCCTCGCATATTATTTGCTTGAGCTCAGTGTACATTTGCATCTCCAGTTTCAGGCAAAACCCTACGGCAAATTTCTATACAGTGAGTGATCTCAGAGCCCTGGGTGAATGGAAATCTTCCTATGAATGGATGATCAAATGTCTTCTGTATCTCCAATCTTTGTCTATGCACAAGACACTTGATTTTCTCTTCTTCCTAACCTTGTATAAGTGATGAAACAAGGAGAACATGTTCTCATGACATACAGGAAGATGAAATGTTAGCTCTTCTGAACCTAGTAACAGTAAGAACTACTGATGCAAATAACGTAATCCTTCAAATCTGTAATTTAGGGAACTATTTCTGAATAATCTGGTAAATAAATGCATGTATTACTTAAATGAAACCTGCATAGGAATTAAGACATAGTAAAAGCTGATGATTCTGTGAGAAATATATTGTTCTTGCAGGCATTGTGTAAGGCTACATTTTAGGATAGAAGTATTCTATTACTCCAAATGAGGAATATAATTTGTTAGCAGAATTTTCTGTCCTTTTATCCCATACTTGCCTGAATAATAATGCAGAGTATATAAGGTTGAAATGTTTTGGAATATTAAAACCTCCTTTTCACTGAACACAAATGTGATGGGTTCCCTAGCAGGTTTGACTGTGAAAAGGTACCTGATGATAGAGTTTTAAAACTCACCTGTGCAGTCTCTGTTTAAGTGTTCCTATCATCATTTAAGTGTGACCTATGAAGTAGAATGAAACATAAAGCAATTCTAATCAGTGTGCATTTCAACAGGGACTTTGTGCTAGCAGGCAGAGAAGATTTCACCCATAACCATCAGTGCCATTTGATAGGCACATGATGGGGGCAGAAAAAACTTGTACCTTGATCCAGAATGATGTATTCTAATCCTGTAATAAGAAAACCAAATAAACTAATAATTTCTTTGTTTCTTAATTTTTTTTTTTAATAGGGAAACTTTTGGCATTAGACAGTACTGACCAGTAGGAGTAGGGAGGGGACGAGTACCCCTGTACTCTGCACTCATGAGACCACACCTTGAGTACTGGGTTCCACAGTATGAGAAAGATATTGAGGGGCTGGAGAAGGTCCAGAGAGGGGTAACAAGTCTGGATAGAGGGCTGGAAAACAGGCCCTTTGAAGAGCAGCTGAGGGAACTGGGGTCACTTAGTCTAGAGAACAGGAAGCTGAAAGGAGACCACCTTCTCTACGACTGCCTAAATGGAGGTTGTAATGAGGCTAGTGCTGGTCTCTTCTTCCAAATTACTAATGATAGGACGAGGAGAAATGGCCTCAAGTCTTGTCAGGGGATGTTTAGTTTGGATCTTAGGAAAAAGTTCATTCACGAGAGGGAAATAATCACAGGCTGCCCATGGAGGTGGTGGAATCCCCATCCCTGGAGGTGTTTAAAAACTGAGTAGCTAGAGCACTTGGGGCCATGGTCTAGGGCAGGGGTCCTCAAACTTTTTAAACAGGGGGCCAGTTCCCTGTCCTCGGACAGTGTCAGGGGCTGGAGCCGCCCGCCTCAGCCTGGCCGCGCACTCCACAGGAAGTGGCGAACTGCGCCTGCCCAGAGGGGTGGTGGGTAAATACCGCCAGACTGGCAGGCCGGATTGGACGCGGGCCATGTTTGAGGACCCCTAGACTCTAGGGGTTAGGGAGCTGTTGGGATGATTCTATGGTTCTATTTTATGATACTGCATTAACAGCAATTATAGTTCTATTGCTCTTGAAATCACCTTGTTACTGTATAGTGACATGAAGCAGCAGAAAGTATTTTATGAAGTGGTTGAAATGAAACAGCACACTTGCATATTCCTTTGCACATGCACCCAGAATAGTGTACGTGTTCACTACAAACTTAACATGATTGCAAAGCAATGCCCACAGTGCAGTTACTTCTCTTCTTTACATGCAGCACTTCCATTTATGGATGGACAGTACTTGTCTGCTACTTTAATATCACTCTATTAAATAACAAAGTACCAAACAATAAAACCATTTGATTGTTTTCTTTCATAGAGGGTGTTAGGTTGTGTGCAGAGAGCAGTTTATGGCTTTTCCACAACAATAACATATCATTATGCATTATATTCTTCTGCAATAGACATCTTTTTAACCTCATAAATCATTTTCCTCCCGTGTTAACATTTGCAATTGTATACCCCTGTGTGCTTCTGATTTGCTCAGGGCTATGGACAGTCCCAACAGATGCAAGTCTGCTGCTTCAATTGGGGAAAGCTCTGATTTTTTTTTTTTCCATATGATTTAATCCACATGAGAAGGTAATATATAGAATCATAGAAAGGTTTCAGTTGGAAGAGACCTTGAAGATCATCAAATCTAACCTTTTCCCCAGCCCTATCAGCATCACTAAACCCTGTCACACAATGCAATATCTATCTTTCTCTTAAACACCTCCAAGCATGGGGGGACTCAGCCACCTCCCTGGGCAGGCTGTTCCAGTGCCTGACAACCCTTCCAGGAAGAAATTCCTCTTGACATCCAACCTGAACCTCCCCTGGCACAGCTTAAGGCCATTTCCTCTCGTTGCATCACTGGCCACTAGGGAGAAAAGACCAACCTTTGCCTCTGTACAACCTCCTTTCAAGTACTTGTAGTAAGATCTCCCCTCAGCCTCCTATTCTCCAGGCTAAACAGCCCTACATCCCTCAACTATTTGTCACATGAAGAAATTAAGCCTTACTGATGAACTTGCTACATAATAAATACTCTGGCAACTCTGGGACGACAGAACTGTTTGAAGCTCTCATTGTGTTTCTCTCCCATGTGAAAGAGACTGTCTGTGTTTTTCTGCCTTATTTTCTTTTTCTGCTCCATTTGGATAGAAGCAAGGGATGTGCTAACTCACATCTTCCACTGACTATGCATGCATTCAGAGGTGTCGGGGAAATAAACGTTGCTGGGTCTTTACACTTGTGATCTCTCAGTTGCCCATGCAAATACAGCCTCCTTATGCTGAAGATTGTTTTAAATTCTCTTGGCCAAATACAAACTGATTTTCAGAGGTCGCTAAATGTTGCTGCTGAATTGCAGTTTTCTCTCAGGGATCACACAGCTCAGATGCTACCACATTCAAAAAAGTAGGGTGCAAACATTCTGTTAAGCTGCCAGCAAGGCATTTTATTTACGTTCTAGAGTTGTATGAATAATTGAACCATTTCTATTCAAACATTTCAAGGACATCAGTTATGCCGGGTTAGATGAAAAATTCAACATGCTATCTCTCTGAGAAAGACTTCTGGTTTCTCAGCTCTTCAAGAAACCATTTAAATAGGAAGCTCTTTGCAGATTTTAATGCGAGTAGCATTCTACACTGCATGCGCAAAAGGGCTTTTATTATTATTCCTGACTTGTGCAAATAAAAGCTGCCTGATTGTGCAGCACAGAGCAGCCAGGCAGCAAACATGGCTTGTATCAGCCGTATGGAGCAGTTAATTACCTAATATCAGCGTGACAGCTGTAGCTCCTTGCTAAGGATGAGAAATAATGTGCTGCCCTTTGTACAGGAGTTCATTCAGTACTATTTCATGCACAATTAAGTTCCTCCATGATTACCGAAATGCCTGGGGAAAGAAAGAACAAAACAACACACTAAAATTACTTTCTTGAAACTATCTGAATAAGTACCAACCATTGCTGTCTGTACAGCAGAGCACAAAGTCAACACAAGCCATGTGTTTGTCACTTCCAGGAACTGCCATTATTTCTACGTAATGCACTTTTTTCAGGAAGTGCATCCCATATTAAAGCATCTTATGCTCATTTATTTATTGCAATTGCCTGTGATATTTTTTGAGTTTTCCACTCTGAAGTGCCACATTATGATTCCACTGCCTTTTAATAGTCTTATTTTGCATGTAAATAAAGATTAAGGTCAGAAATATGCAGTTACCTCAACTTTCATAGCATCCAATTCTTAATAATAATGAAAGATTTCCTAATAAAACATTTTTATTTCATAATAAGAGGTGGAATTTTGTTTGGGATATTCCAAACCATGTTGTGGCCTTTTCCATATCTTCACTCACATGCTTTCTGAGGGCTATGTGAAACACACATGCATCAGTAGCAGTGAAGGACTTGCAGCGTGAACAGCAAATTCTGAGACACAAAATACTAAAGAATCATTTGGCCTTTCTGGCACTATGTGAGAATTATGGTAAAACAACATAAATGTTATGATGTTATGGAAAGAGGAATCAAATGAGGTTTAACAAGAGTAAGTGCAGAGTACTTCACCTGGGAAGGAGTAATTGGAAGCATCAGTACAGGCTGGGAGGTGATCTCCTGGAGAAGGGACCTTGGAGTTCTGTTAGGCACTAAATTATCCATGGAACAACACTGTACTATTGTGGCCAAGAGGCCAATGGAATCTTGGAATGCATTGACAGTAGTATGTCCAGCAGATCAAGGAAGATTCTACCCTAGTGACACCACACATGTTTCCAGTATTTGTTCCATTTCTGGGCGCCCTGGTTCAAGAGGGATAGAAATCTGCTTGAGAGAGCCCAGCGGAGGGCCATGAGGATGATTAAGAGACTTGCCTTGTGAGGAGAGACTGAGAGACCTGAAACTCCTCAGGATGAGAAGATTAGGGCTGGATGTCAAGAAGAAAGAGACAACGTATTTTCACATGTGTGCTGTGATAGGACAAGGAACAATGGGTGTCTGTTGGAGCACAGGAAGTTCCACCTTAAGATGAGCAAGAACTTCTTTACTGTAAGGATCACAGAGCGCTGAAACAGGCTGCCCAGGGAGGTTGTGAAGCGGCCTTCTCTTGAGGCTTTCCAGACCCATCTGGATGTGTTCCTGTGTGACCTGTGCTAGGTTCTATGATCCTGCTCAAGCAGAAGAGTTGTACTCAATGACCCCTGGAGGTCCCTTCCAACACCTAACATATTGTTCCTATGTGAATTTGTCATACTCTTTTGTTGCAAATATTCAGCACAAATGAAATGTTTTAACAAACAAATGCCTCTTCTTTACTGTGTTTATAATAAGGGAAAGATGTCAAACAGGATTATCCTGTTTGATGCTCTACATACACAATTGAAGTGAATTTTGTAGCCTAGGTTTGCTTTCACACAGGCACACAGATCATAAAATCATTAGGGATTGGAAGGGACCTCAAAAGATTCTCTAGTCCAATGCCCCGCCACAGCAGGATAACCTAGACCAAGTCATAGAATCAGTCTGGGTTAGAAGGGACCACAGGATCATCCAGTTCCAACTCCCCTGCCATGGGCAGGGACACCCCACCCTGCATCAGGCTGTCTAGAGTCTCATCCAGCCTGGCCTTAAACACCTCCAAGGACAGGGCCTCCACCACCTCCCTGGGCAACCCATTCCAGGATCTCACCACTCTCATGGTGAAGAACCTCCTCCTCACATCCACTCTAAATCTACCCATCTCCAGCTTTGCTCCATTCCCCCTAGTCCTGTCGCTACCTGATATCCTAAAAAGTGCCTTCCCAGCCTTTTTGTAGGCTCCCTTCAGATACTGGAAGGTCACCTAGGAGTAGATGTATTTTTACACAGTGATGTATTTGATGTATTTTTATATAGTGGCAACAAGCATCATTGGCACCCTAATGATGTCTGAAAGGAGATGCTGTCATCTTCCTGAGTATTCTGTGTAGTAGACTAACAAAACGAACTGTTAAATTGTGCTGTTCCTGTGTCTGGGGATCTGGGGCTGTTTAGCCTGGAGAATAGGAAGCTGAAAGGAGACCACCTTGTTGTGTAAAACTACTTGAAAGGAGGTTGTAGAGAGGTAGAGGTTTGTCTTTTCTCCCCAGTGGCCAGTGATGTGATGAGAGGAAATGGCCTTAAGCTGTGACAGGGGAGGTTCAGGTTGGATGTCAAGAGGAATTTCTTTCCGGGAAGGGTTGTCAGGCACTGGAACAGCCTGCCCAGGGAGGGGGCTGAGTCCCCCCCATGCTTGGAGGTGTTTAAGAGAAAGATAGATATTGCATTGTGTGACAGGGTTTAGTGATGCTGATAGGGCTGGGGAAAAGTTGGATTTGAGATCTTCCAACTGAAACCTTTCTATGATTCTATGTATTGACGATTAACCGTTATTTAACCCTTTGTGATATGAACAGCTTTGTCTGGTGTGAACTCTTGTTTTACTGTTTGTGCATGATTTGTTTTGAACTGTTAAAGTTTTTAGGAAATCTTCAGAATTGCTTTCTCGAACAGACATCCTAAATGTTATGAATTTCATTACACATGCTACTCCTGGTTGAACAGCAAATTTTCCTTTCATCTGAAAAATCTATCATGAACTGTTAAAATGGGAAGGTGTGCTGCTTTCGTGGATTACTGCTGTTAGCTTAGTTTTGCCCCATCACTTAGCCAAATGGATAATTTTTCTAATATGAAGCTACAGGTTGAATATTTTAGCACTGGTTAACAGTTTCTTCTTCACTTTCTCAGTGCAGGACAGTGCAGTATAATGCTGTGGAAATACACTATTAATTAAGATGATTCCTACAATATGGTTAGAAACAAAATTAAGATCATCTTTTGATCTTAACTATCAGGAAAAGAAAAAAACCACAGTCAAATAAACCCACCACTATTACTATGTAGGTTTACTGTATGTGAATTACTGTTACCGTTATTTTATATATTGTAATGATTCTATGGTTCTATATACATTATGGTTCTATATAAATTTGTTTTATCATTGTTGTGATTGATGACTAAGAAAACAGTTTTGTGGAATAGTTGAAAAATATGCAGTATCACACTGAATCACAGAATGTTAGGGATTGGAAGTGACCTAGAAACATCATCCAGTCCAACCCCTCCGCCACAGCAAGATCACCTAGACCTAGTTGCACAGGAACACATCCAGGCAGTTTTTAAATGTCTCTGGAGAATGAGACTCCACAACTTCTCTGGGCAGCCTGTTGCAGTGCTCCATCACCCTCTCCATGAAGAAGTTCCTTCTCATATTTATGTGGAACTGGACATCCTAGTTCTAATATCTGCTGAATATATGTCCAGGCAGGAGCCTTTTCTTCCCAGTTGTGTGCTGCAGAATGGCTCAAGCCTGTGTTTTTCAGAAATCTATCAGACTGGCTGCATCTACACTGCATAGAATGAGGCTTTTAGTCTCATCTTGCCTCCACATAGTGTCTTCATAACCTGTGCTTCTCACATGAGTATCATGTGACTTTTTCCTGAGTAAATTTTTCTGAAAAGATGTGAGGAAAGTGCTATAGTTAAGTAAAATAATGTTCTTCCATCATTAACTTCAGGGTACATATATTGTGTTCTCTGCTATAACAGTGCTGGGTGCACAATTTGCAAAGTGTGTAGAATTGTTTATGGGAGACCGAATTCAGTTTGATGCAGTCTTTCTGTTTTCCTTGTGAGAGTAACCTCTGGAGTGAAGTACCCAGTGCAGTTGCATCCAGGTTTGTCTTAAAGAGAACCAGAAGTTCCTCTGGGAAGAGAGCCTATGAGTAAACAAAAACTACGACACTGTAAAAATTGTGCGAATACAAAACCTAACACTGTAGATAATTAAAAACAAATTGAAAATGCTATGAATAATTAAGCGAAAAAGACACAGGGCACTAAATTTTCTTCACAGTCTGTACCACAATGTTGTCTCCTTCCAAGTTAGATGGTTTCTACTACAACTGTTAATAAGGGCGAACAGGTGGGCAAAGCAGAGGGGATGTGACCCCCTTGCAAAATGCAACCAAAGTAAAAAAGTTTTAATTTTTTAAAATATGTGTAAATTATATGTAAATTTTCATTCAGAAAAGATAATAAGCTGGTTGGTAATAAGTACTGGATTTAGGTTTAAAATTCTCATCATAGAATCATTAGGGATTGGAAGGGACCTCAAAATATAATCTAGTTCAATCCCCTTGCAACAGCAGGGTCACCTAGACCAAGTCACACAGGAACATGTACAGGTGGGCTTTAAATGTCTCCAAAGAAGGAGACTCCGCAACCCCCTGGGCAGCCTGTTCCAGTGCTCTGTCACCCTCACTGTGATGAAGTTCCTTCTCACATTTATATGGAACCTCCTATGTTCCAGCTTGCACCTAGTGCCCCTTGTTCTACCACTAGATGACACTGAGAAGAGCTTAGCTCCATCCTCCTGACACCCACCCTTCACATACTTATAGACATTAACGAGGTCACCCTTCAGTCTCCTCTTCTCCAAGCTAAAGTTACTTGATAGATCTTGATCAAAATCCTTGATCAAAATAATCTGATACGGAAAACAAACCAAGTGAAACCAAACCAGAGTAAAACAAAACACAAAGGCAGAGTATAAAATTCAGGACTTTTCTGCTTGGCAAACATATCTGTGGAATCAGATTGGATGCTCAAGCTGGACACAAATACTGATTGCGTCAGCTGTCATTCCGGTTTTCTAATATAACTTTGTAAGTGTGCCAAAAACCAGCCTAGCCACCTCCAAAAACGGCAGAAACAGCATGGAAATAAATTAGAGGGGTGAAAATAGGAAGACAAAACAATGAAATCTAATCAGATCTTCTTGCACTGGTGCTAGATTAAGCCTGCACTTTGGCTTTGTGATGGTGCCAGATTCTGGAAATGACCACTTAACCGTGATTTCCTACTCGATTGGATGTTGCCTTGTTTCTAGGGAATACCAGCAATTATGCCCTTGTAAGAAACTCTCCTAGCAAACATGTTCTTTTTGGAAAATTTGTCCTCTGCTGTTGTTCTGCTGTTATGCCAGAGCTGTAACAATGAATTTTAAAAAGAAAGAAACAAATAAGGGACATAAACATCTGAGTCAGCTTCTGTAACAGCTGAAAGAAACAAAAATATCTCTAAAATGGTCTGAGGGCTCTGAGGACTTGAAATCACTACTTAATGCCTCTTCATGATCCTGTGTCTGCTGAAAAGACACTAAACTGTTTAATATTATCTTTCTTAGTTGGACATAGTCTTAGTTCTTCCATCTGGATTATATTTACATTCTGTTCATTACTGCATTTTGGCCACAATAACCCCCTGCAGTTACAGACTGGGGGATGAGTGGCTGGAGAGCAGCCTGGCAGAGAGGGACCTGGCAGGGCTGGTTCACAACTGGCTGAACAGGAGCCAGCAAGGTGCTATGAAAGCTGTGCCAGGGGAGGGTTAGGTTGGATGTTAGGAAGCCCTTCCTCATAGAAAGGATGATGAGACACTGGAATGGACTACCTAGAGCAGTGGTGGAGTCCCCATCCCTGGAGGTGTTTAAGGGCAGACTGGATGTGACCTTTAGTGCCTGGGTCTGGCTGATGTGGTGATGTTGGGTTCTGGGCTGGGCTGGCTGAGCTCAGAGGGCTTTTCCAGCCTCAATAACTCTGTGATTACATTTTACCCAGTGTGTAGAGTTGTGCTGGTTTGGCTGTAGGTGCGTAAAAGACTCAGCCATCTGAGCTTTAACCTATTAATTTATTACCTGCCAGGTTCTTTTTGACACTTCTGGTTTTTATGGCTGAGTGACAGTACAAACCCATCACTTTCAACTCTATTTAAAGCTCATAGTAAAATTTTACGTGAGAAACAGTATGGTAATCATGGAAATACAGATACATTGTATGAGGGTTCTGTCTTTTGGCCATATTTTTTATTTACTGATAAACTGCAGCCCCATTTCAGTAAAACAGAACACCTTCAGCACTTCATTTACCTTCTGACCTGATGGCTGGGTCATGTGCCTGAGCTTTGAATACATACTTGGATCATGGAAGGCTGAGCTGTGACTAAACCTACTCAATTTGTCTGTTTGGTAGTGTATCATAAAAAAGCTACCTTCTCTACCCTTTGTGATTTTTAAATGAAAAACATCTGTACTCCTGTCCTTCGCTTGCTTTTAGCATCTCGGTGAATTCTGTATATGCAGAGTGATTTTAAAGCGTTACTGGTGAATTGTGTCCCTCAGGACATTAAGATCTTCTCAGCCTATTTTCTAATGACTGAAGGTGTTGTTTGGAAAGTGAATAGCCTGTCTACTCAGATCAGGATTACTATATCTATTGTTACAAAAGCCCTGGAGGAAAGTTTCAGATCAAAAAGGAAAAAAAATCTATTGAATTTAGGTAGCCTCTGTCACCTGAAATTCTGCACTTTGGATACTGATTTTTAACTGCTGAAGTTGCATAACTTGAAAAATAATTCACTCCAGTTATCGTTCATTTCTTTAAAGATGTCCTGTAATTAGGTAATTGCCACTCTAAAATTTTCCATGGATATTTTTACAGTTATTTATTTTTATCATAAGCAGTAGAGTTCGTTAGCATAATATGAGCACTTCTCCAGCTTTGATTAATTCATCATGGTGACATGTATATGAGGTAGTGTCCTTGCTTGGCATAATATGAGGATGAAGCCAAGTTTACAGTGTTTACTTATTGAGGCAAATACCAAACAAGTGGAAAAAAATGTTAGGGGTGATAGAATCGATAATTTTAAATGATTGGAAATTGAAATCGGACAAGTATCTGAATTTATCAACACTAACAGTCTCTGTAATTAAACTATATCTTGGGAAATTTTTTGTTTGATTTCTAAACACTTTTGTAAGCCTTATGCTTTTCAGAAGTCAACTAGTATAATCTTGAAACACACACAGATTAAAATTTTCTCATATTTGAGACTTTTTTGTGATTAACACTAGAAACCCACATTACTTGAAGGTATGAAAATGGCACAATGTAAATCATGCTAGTTCCTATGCATCCTATATATTACATTGTGGTTTTGATCTTGGATGAGGACAAGTAATTTTGAAAACTGTTATGTAAACCACTGCTCTGCAACCTTACAATTTTTCTGATCATATTATGCATCTGTGTTTCTAGCATGGAACAGTTTTCCGTAAAAATGTCATTGAAACTCTCAAAAAAAATGGCAGATATGTTGAGCAGTGGGCCCCTGTGGCCAACAAATCTAATGGCATCCTGGGGTGGATTGGAAGGGGGTTGGTTAGTAGATCAAGAGAGGTTCTCCTTTGCCTCTACTCTGCCCTGTTGAGACCACATCTGGAATATTGTGTCCAGTTCTGGGCCCCCCACTTCCAGATTTTCTTGAGAGTCCAGTGCAGAGCTGTCAAGATGATGAAAGGAGTGGAACAACTCCCTGATGAGGAAAGGCTGAGGGAACTGGGTATCTTGAACTTGTTGATAAATACAGAATATAGGATTTCAGAGATGCTATGAGCTCACAGGGGCAAAATGCCTGGAGTAAAAGCAGGTTTTAGAACATTCGTTCCTTGATACTTGATAGACTATGAGTCAGCTTCAGTTTGGATTGATGAGATTTACATTTAAGTTTTCATTTTTCAGCCTCCTAAAAATTCCCTTTTTAACATCAGACAGGAATAACTAATACACAGGCACCACAGGCATTTAGTACCTATGGCTCTACCACTGCTCTACTCCTGCTCTTCTAGCATGAATCTTCCATTAATAAACAGACAGTTGCAATGCGCTTTATCTTATGAGGGACAGGGTGAAAGAAATAGAAAGAAGAATGATGAGTTGAAGATGTTTATTCTGGTTGTGTGTTCCAGAAGGATATTGTTGTCTAAGAGCAGCAATCCTTAAGGACAGTCCAGGAAGGCTGGGCGTACATCATGAAGGATGTCTTAAAGTTTAGAACAAGCTATTCCTGTGCCCAGAAAGACAAGCTGTTGGGGAAGACGACTGTCCAGGCAGAATAGAGAGCTGTGGCTGAAACTCAAGGACAAAAGAAGAGTGGCCCTCTTCTCCCTGTGTTAAGAGGACCAGGCAGCTGATATGAACTACAAAGAGAGAGTGAAGCTAACTAGTGAGAAAACTAGAAAGACCAAAGAGCAAACAGGACATAATATGGCCACTGTCACAAAGAAAATAAGAGATGTTTCTGTAATGTTTCTATGAGAGACCAACCTTTCTTACTGACCTTCTTCCCCACAGAAACCTCAAAAGTAAAAATTCAATCTTAATCTCAGTTTGCACATTACAAGAGCATTGATGGGACAGTCATGTCATATTTATTTGCTGCAGCAACATGAGCTCAGCTTGGACATATGTTAATGACTGCTTTAGTTAACATTCAAAACCGGTAAAAATAGTAAAAAAAAAAAAAGCCAGAAAATTGCAAACCACCAAATGTTTAGAATGTATGCATTTTGATAGTGGGACGCCAAGCAGTTCCTACTGAGGTAACGGGGTTGAGGTCTATTGTTAGATCTTTCCAGCCAGGTCAGAAGGCGTTTCTCAAAAGTGTATCACAAGTAGGAAGGTAATTGAATGGAGAAACCTAGAACAAGTTAATACAATTTTCCACATGAAGCTATGTCAAAGGCAAATATAAAACCCCAGGGTAGTCTGTGGCTTGTATTTATTCCTTAATAATTTAAACAATACTTGATTGCTTACCCTCATTCTTTCTCTTGACTTTGTTTATCGGTCTTGCATTTTACTCAGTTCTCTTTTGTGAATGTTTTTAGGCATAGGTGAAACTGTCATCTGAGAATCATGGAATAGATATTATTCTCTGCATCAACTTTTAATTACACAGATGCAAAAGTTGTTCCAGCTACATTAGATGCATTTTTGTTGTCGGTTTCGTTCAAGTGGGGTCTGCGTTTTCAGCATGTTTATCACACATCAGTAGCACAGGAAATGGGTTGGTTGATCAGTGCCAATTGCTAACTGAATTGCTCACTGGTTATTGTGTTTCTGTGCAGAAAAATCACTGCCTTTCAGTTCAACTGAGGAAAATGTATTTCCTCTCACCACAGTTATGGAAAACTCAAATATAACCATGCTCTACAGAATCACAGAACTATTGAGGCTGGAAAAGCCCTCTAATATCATCAAGCCCAGCCCATGTGACTTGGTCTAGGTGATTCTGCTGTGTCAGGGATATTGGACTAGATGATCTTTCGAGGTCCCTTCCAATCACTAATTATTCTATTCTATTCTATGACCTAACATCACCACAGACCATGGTACTAAGAGCCACATCCAGTCTGTCCTTAAACACCTCCAGGAATGGAGACTCCACCACCTCCCTGGGCAGTCCAGGGAGTTTTCCAGATCACACATCTCATGCCAAAAATATTATGACATTCAAGATATTTCCTACGTCCCTGTCCATGTCAAAATACACAGTTGTTTACTTGAAAAATATATCTTCCAATTGAAGTGTACACAACATACAAGGATGTGTAAGTCCTACAAGCACATTGCTTATTAAAGTAAAAATTTAAATAATGTTTTTGATATCTAGGCTTGCAGAAGTGCTTTATCACATAGCTTTGCCATAGTTTATCTCCAAGACAAAAGGCTACATATACTGGAAAAAAATAAACTTTTATTATCTTCTGTGATAAACTAATGTTAATTTTTCTGTTTAGTGCTATTCTTCCTGATAAACAGTAGTGACTACAAAAAGAAGATCTCATCCTTTTATACGGCTAAAATATAAAGCACATCCTCTTTTTGTTCCTCATATTACATTTTTTGCACTTTCTCGTGCTGCTGTCTTTTCCAGTGTCTTATTCTACACAGCTACCTCTCACAGTGTGTTGCTGAGCTGGACAAAGGCATTTTCATCACCATATCTACACCTAGTGTCCTGAAGTGCTGGGAGATTGAAAGGGAACTTGTGAGGTAATTGCTCTGACCTATTTACTGGCACTGCTGTACTCCTGCAGCAGTGTTGTCAGGAGTCTGAATTAAGGAAATGGAAAAGGACTCATTACATTAAGAAGACTCAAAGACACAGAAAAATAGTTTGCATTAATTGAAATCTGGGCATTACTGGTAATATAAGAAGTCAAGTAGTGAAGCTTATGTGTTCGTATAGTAACAGGCATTTATGATTTCAGTGTCACTTGTCAAGTTTCTGCTCTCTCATTAACCTTCTTCAATGACCATCTTCTCTTCTTCTGTCTAGTAACAGTGCCATTGGGCAGATATATTCTCCAAATGCATATATTTTTAATACAATCATCTTTTATAGTTGTTTGGATATGATACATGACCTTGGTTTTGACTAGAGCTAACTTGCTAGCACTTCATGTTGTCAGGTCATGCCTCCGATAGCTTAGTGCCATGTAACAACAGTAAATGATTGTCCTTACCCTAAAAGCATATAATCCAGAAAGAAACTACCAAAATCAAAATATCCCGTTTTGTAGGGTGCAGTGTGATGTCAGCTGTTCCATTCCATAGCAGTGCATACCTTCAGTTACATTTCAATGGAGAGTTAAGGAAAGGGCAAAGCTTTATAGAGAACTTAGCGATGAGCAGAGCTTGCTGTGAGTGAAAATCAATACAAATACGGTATGAAAAAGGTAGTCATTGATACGTCGGCAAAGGTCAGCTGTACGCTGGCAAATCAGACGAGCAACAGGATTAGTAGTTTCTCTAACATTTTTCTATAACAGCAACGATGAAATTGTTCTCTGAGGACTGCAAGTAATGCAACTTAATTTCCTGTAACTCTGTGCTCTGCTTCAATGATGGAGCAAATTCAGCTCCCCTGGCATGATTTGTGTCCCTGTTTTCCGTTTCAGAATTTTCCCACACTTCTCTATATATTTTTTTCCTCTAACCTTGCACAGTCTGTTCTCAGGATACCTCAGACTCCCTCATTCACTCATTCATTACCAGTTCTTTAAGAAGCAGTACGTAGTGATCCATAGGCTATTTTTTTTGTCTCACAACAGGCTTAACAGAACAGACTGTAAGTATACTTTTTTCTTTTCCCCACATCTGATTTAGTCTGGATGTGGTGAGCTCAGATGCCTTTTCCAGCCTCCATAACTCTGTGATTTAAGAAACACAAGATAAATTGTCTTTTCAGAGTTCTCCTCAAATTGTTCAGAAATTGATCAATCATTTAAAAAATGTTGGAAAAGGAAAACGCATGGCAAAAAGATGGACAAATATTTGACTCAGGCAAGTTTCATTCAATTAAGGAATTTACAAAAGATGATTTCTCATAGTTAATTTTAAGGAAGGCAGTAAATACAATAATACCATTATCAATAATACGTAAATATTTAAAATAAAATGATGGATTGAATGGATTTTTTTTTTTTAAATTTGATACCTGTAATTCAACTAAAACCTAGGACATAAGGATATATAATCTTGTTTTTCTTCTGGTATTGAGAACTGATACTTTTAAACATGGGTGTTTCTATTTTTTTTCAAATCCTGAAAAAATCATTACAATTACAAACAATACTGAGTATTGGAAATAGCTAGATGTGAAGTAATAACAGTTGGGAGATGTTGGGAAAGTTTACATTAAGAAATTTAAGAAAAGTATAGTTCTGGAATCTGCCCTTTGGGTAAGGGAAAGAAAGGGGATGAAAGGAAAATAGTCAGCAATATCAGACTCTAAAAAATCCAAACCTGAGGCCAGAGACTACAGATTAGTGTTTTCTTTTAAATGTTGTGCCAGTTAGGAAACCAGTCTGGGCTAGTTGTCAGACCTCTACCTCTCATAGAGAGACTGTAGGAGATTTTTCCTATCAGCCTTGAATTCCTGTCTTTGATAAGCTGTGCTCTGAATATGTTTATCCATATCCACGGATGGAAAGGAGCACTACTAAAAAAGCCACTGCTGAGCTTTTTTATACGGCTACATTAGGCTGCATGAATTCCTTTCTACTTTTAACAATTAATTAATCAAATAGCACCTGATGTCCATGATGGTAAGATTACTGTATTTTAAAATACCCCAAGTAACAGGTATTAAACAGTTACAGGAATATGTTAGCTGGACATAATGTACACAACGTTGTGAAATGGATTGTGGAGTATCTTATGGTACTCTTATCACGTACTATGTTATTCCTCTAGTTACATCACTGTGGCTTAACTTGCAGTATGTCAAAAACAGAAGGCACTGAATCTGAGGAGAGTGACTGGAATTATGTCAGATAAGAATAGATCATTATGTGAAACTGTCACCCAAACAGCAAAGGAGATGCTTGAATTACATATGCAAGCTGTCAGGTAGCATTAAGGAGTGTAACAGTTATCTGCACGTGTTCCTGTGGTGATTACTGGTCTCTTACTTATAACATGTCGGGTTCCTGCATGTGTTCAATGGTTGGATGTTAGGAAGCCCTTCCTCATGAAAAGGGTGGTCTGACACTGGAATGGACTGCCTGGGGAGGTGGTGGAATCCCCATCCCTGGAGATGTTTAAGGACATGGTGGTGTTTATGGGTGAACTTGTAAGGTAGGGTAGATGGTTGGACTTGATAATCCCAGAGGTCTTTTCCAACCACAGTGATTCTGTGAATAGCAGTGATCCCAAGGTCAATCTTTGATGAACTTTGGTAGTTAATTTCTTCCAGACCTTGAATACAACCTGTTACACTGTACCTTACCCTCCTCACAATCTTTTCCTAATCACCTTCTCCAGCCTATCTAATTTTTCCCCATGTGATAGCCAGTCATATTTTGATTGAAGCCCTGATAGATGATTATATTTCATTTGTCTAGAAAATTAGGCACCTAATGGACTGTAGGTAATGAAATATTAATCATTTCACAATAGTACATTTTTCTGAAGAAAACTCCCGAACAACCCAAACCCCAAATTTATCCCAAATTAATTGCTTTTAGTCATCTATAACCATCTTTAACAGAGGAACTTAACTGGACCCATATGAGTGACTGCATCAAGCGGGAAAAGTACACTGGGGGTTGTTTTCTATCCTTGCCTTGAGACGTTTTCATGTTTTCCTCATCACAAATGAGTATGATACTGGTTTAGGGGTGTTGATGGCTGGACTCTATGATCCCAATGGTCTTTTCCAACCTGAATGATTCTATGGCAGACTGGATGTGGCACTTAGTGCCATGGTCTAGGTGATTGTGGTGATGTTAAGTCATAGGCTGGGCCCGATGATCTGAGAGATCTTTTCCAGCCTCAAGAATTCTGTGATTCACTATTTGTTTTTTAAATAAATACCTTAATACATAGAATCAACTAAGAAACACACTTGTGTGTGTTGTTTCAAATTACATTAATCGCACAAGACACAAGCAAGTCTGATTAGATTGAAGAAGTAATAACATCCAATGACAGTAAAATAGTAATCAGCACATCAAATGAAAATCTACATCGCTGTCTTTGCCAGCAGATTGTTTGTTGCCCCCATGTTTTGTTAACGTAAGACAGGGCTATACATGAGCAAGTACTAATCGTGAAGGAAACGACAGGCAGAGGGAATTACAGCCATTTAATGACCTGTGGGCATTTGTATGAAGTTTTGTTTCAGTCTCCAAACAGTCTGAAAGGAAGGATAGATTTAGGAAGGCACTTACAGGTTTGCTCTGGTAGGTTGCCAAAATTGTGAAACAAG
Organism: Rhinopomastus cyanomelas; assembly: GCA_013400115.1. Classification (NCBI taxonomy): domain Eukaryota; kingdom Metazoa; phylum Chordata; class Aves; order Bucerotiformes; family Rhinopomastidae; genus Rhinopomastus; species Rhinopomastus cyanomelas. The sequence continues at coordinate 87,475 of VXBP01004359.1, forward strand.
AAAGAACTACAGAAACTTTAAGAATTGTTAAGAACAAATAACCACCACAGCAAACTTCATGAGTGTGCTTCAGCTTTTTATTAGATAGAAAATGTAATGACACATAATTTGGGCTATGTTGTCATCTGCTGTAAAGTGGTTTTTCTCTCCCATGAATGAGGCAGAAGAGAACAGAAAAATGTCAGAAAAGCCTGGTTATATGCTACAAAAAATACTACGCAGGGGAAAATGCTGCATGGATTGCATTAGAACGTATTTGTGTTTCTTGGTACATTTGCGTGATCCATTTAGATAATTTGTCTGAGTGTGAGAGGTGTTTCTCCCCACCTGGAGTACTGGGTCCAGTTTTGGAGTCCCCAAGAGAAGGACAGAAAGCTCCTGAAAAGTGTCCAGAGAAGAGCAACTGAAATTATCAGAGGGCCAGAGCACCTCCCCTCTGAGGACAGGCTGAGCAAGTTGGGGTTCTTCAGCCTGGAGAAGAGGAGGCTCTCGGGTCATATTCTAGCAGTTTTCTAATAACTGAAGTGGGCTACAAGAAAGCTGGGGGAGGGATTTGAACACAGATGGTAGCATAAAGGACAAGGGGAAAGGGTTCCAGACTTGAAGAGGGGACATTGAGGTTGGACATGAGGAACAAATGTTTTCCTGTGAGGGTCGTGAAATGGTGGAACAGGTTACCCAAGGATATTGTGGCTTCCCCATCCCTAGCAGTGTTGAAGGTCAGGTTGGCTGTGGCCCTGAGTAACCTAGTGAAGGCCCTGAGTAACCTAGTGAAGGTGTCCCTGCCTGTGCAGGGGAGTTGGAACTAAATGATCTTTAAGGTCCCTTCCAACTCTGGTCATTCTGTTACTCTGTGATTCAATTTAAAGCAAACAAATAAAACCTGAAAAAGCTGCAGTTAAAAATATCTGTTCACAGCTCACACATGCCTTACACAGGTCACTGTTTTATTGTTTTCATCAACTACAGCATGTCTGTAATATTTTAAGTTAACTTCCTTGCTAGATATTTGAGCAGAAAAAGGCAACAGTAAATGTTTTATACTGTAAAAGAGCAGATGCCATAAAGGCATTGGCTATAAAACATGACATTAAGCATTTTTTACATTGCAGTGTGCTCAGCAAAAGTCAGTCTGCAGCAAATGTTTCTAAAGTTATGATCTTACAGCATGAAAAATTTGGCTCGTTCTGTTTAATACTTGTCTTAATGACTACTGGGTGGAAACTTCTGGATTCATTTGTTGTTAAGAGATCAAAAAGAGTGTTCCAAATGAAAGCAGTACACAGACTTCTGACATTAACTATAGGTAAAGGGGCATTTTCTAAACAGCTTCTCATTAAACAAGAGGGAAACCGTCTTGATCAGTTTGCCCATTTGGATGGAAGATATTTTTTATCTACTGAATTAAACACTAACACTAAAGAAATATATGCTGAATGTAGCTGAGTTGCTCAAGGTCCTCAAAGAAATGAAAGGTAAGCAGCTGAGGTCATAGCTTTTTTTTCTCACTTATCATTTTATAGATTATTCCATAACACTATAGAGATGATTACTGTTGTTATTTATGCTCTGAAACTCTCTTATTCTGAATAATCTTGTATCCCTTGAATCATATACATGTATGTATATATATATACACATATATATATATATATATACCAGCTACTGATATGTACATTTTCATATAGAATAGGTACCTTCAATGTTAAAAAAAAGTTTTAAATACAAGGTAACTCATGGAAAAAAAGTTATCTTCAGTCTGTTTCTCATATCACATTTTTCAGTCTCACCTATCTTTTTGTGAAGTAATCGAAACAATTGCGCTGACTATTGAGGATATCTAAACCAGTGGAAGCCCAGTCTCCTTGCTGCAGCAGGATCACCTAGATCAAGTTGCACAGGAACATGGCCAGGCAGGTTTTAAATGTCTCCAGAGGCAAAGACTCCACAATCCTTTTGGGCAGCCTCTTCCAGTGCTCTGTCACCCTCACAGGGGAGAAGTTATTGCTCATATTGATGTGAAACCTCCTATGTTCCAGCTTACACCCGTTGCCCCTTCTCCTATCACTAGATGACACTGAGAAGAGCCTGGGTCTACTCTCCTGATACCTGATCTTTCCATATTTATAAACATTAATGAGGTCACCCCTCAGTCTCCTTTTTTCCAAGCTCAAGAGTCCCATCTCCCTCAGCCTTCCCTCATCAGGGAGATATTCCAATCCCTTCGTCATGTTTGTGGCTCTGTGCTGCTCTCTCTCCAACAGTTCTGCATCCTCCTTGAACTGAGTGGCTCAGAAGCAGACACAATATCCCTGATATGGTCTCAGCAGGGCAGAGTAGAGGGGGAGAAGCACGTCTCTTGATCTACTAACTACTCAGCTTCTAATCCACTCCAGGATGCTGTTGGTCTTGTTTGCCACAAGGTCATGTGCAGTGAACCCAATATAAAATCTATTTAATTTGTTATTTGCACTAAGTTAAATATTTGTGTCACACTACCACACTTTTATATAGGACTTAAGAATTTGTTTATTCAAGGGTATTTTTGTTTGTGAGTACCACGACATTAATTTACTATTATTTTGGTCACTTTTATAGCATTGTTCTTTGTTGCTTTTTACCTCAAGGCATTACTGCATAAATTTGTGTAGCTTTCCAGTACAAATCCTGATTTGCCTTCTGTTTTTCATTGCAATGTTTATGCTTCATTGGATTATCATTTCTCACGTCAGTACTTTTGCATGAAAGCACCATTTTTATGATCAATTGCAGCTTTAAGATGTATATTAAATAAAAATATATATGCATTCCATTGAAAATAAATAGTTCAAAACTGAAAAAAAAAAAGAGTAGATTAAACAATGAGTTTTGAGATAACAGGAAACAATTGAAAGAGGAAGTTATATATATGAAAATTCAGTTTTACCTGAATTACTGCCTTCACTAAGATAATTTCAAATGTACTTAACATCCCATTAATTCCACTTTGCTCAAATTATCACAAAATATAGGTTTATAACTACCATCCTTTTCTGAAGTCATAAAGATGTGAATAAACTATTCAATTGGGATGTCACCACATTGTAACTGAAAAATAAAGAAGGTTGTTAATTTGGCTGAGTGATTTTTGTCTTTGGGTCGTTAACTTCTTCTCTTTCATGAAATTTTTTAATGAGGAGGTTTTGGAGGAAAGCACGTGGTTTCTATTTAAGGACAATATGTTATGGCAAAACACTCTTCATACTCTCTTAGTGCATTGCTTTGGCACTCGGGTTGTGAAATATTTTTTAAGAGAGTGTTGGGATACTGTAAAGCCTCTCAGAGACCCCATGAAATGTTTGTACAAAACTTTGTGGTTGCATGATTCCAGTGAATGTTTCCCATGGGTCTCTGATCATAGCAGGATCCCATGATGAGATTTATAAGGTGGTTTGTGTTTTCTCACATAATCACAGAAGCATTTAGGTTGGGAAAGACCTATAAGATCACCAAGTCCAGCCTTTAATCCTACCCTTACCTTTATCACCGCTAAACCAGATCTCTAAGCACCTGATCTACAGGACTTTTGAACACATCAAGAGATGGTGACTCAAGCACCTGTTCCAGTGCTTTACAACACTCTCGGAGAAAAAAATGTTTCCTGATGTCCAGACTAACCCTCCCTTGATGCAGCTTTAGGTTGTTGCCTCCAGTCCTATCATCTTTCACTTGTCAGAAGAGGTCAGCACCTACATCTCCACAGTGCAGAGAGCAATGTCTCCCCTATCCTATAGCAAGAAAAACAAAGTGAATTTATTCTAGGAGGTGCTTATCTATCTGTATTTCTTGTTTAGACAAGACTGAAATGTAGGTGACCTACTGTAAAATGACTACATGTGAGCAGCTGAAAGGATCCTTTAAGGTTCAGTGAGATGTACCTAGGGAATGACATAGAAGTCGTACAGCCCAAATATTCCATTCTCTTTTCACAGTTGCACCATTAAACAGCAAAGACCTCAGCTTTGTGTAGATGTATCTGCATAGTTTTCAGTGACTTTACAGGGACTTGTTTGCAGGATCTGAGAGCAGTTTGTGGCTTCCTGTTTTCCTCTTTCTTTACTTCTATAAGCGTTGGGAGACATTGAATCTACAGCTGTTCTCCCAGTCTAGTGATTTTTTTTTAAAGAGAAACTCTTGTTCCTCTTCTGCTGACTGTATTTCCCTTCTGCTGCTAAAATAGTCTGGCTTTTTAGGGTAGACATAGACATCTATTTTTATATAAAAATACCCCAGTGCTTTCAGCAAGCTTTTGTGAAGTCTGCATAGCTCCAGTAATTATCCAGACCCTTTGCAGTGTTACGTGAGCAGGGACCTGAGTCACATCTCACCTGCCGTCCCTGCCTGAAAGACTGTGGTGCCAGTGGCAGGTGTGAGATGGCCCTGTCTGGGGTTGTGGGGGTGATTTCTCCCCCTACACTCTCCTCTGTCTCTTTCTGGCAGTCCCATGGGAGAAGGCATTTGTTGCTGGTGACACAAAGATGCTGTTTCTCCATCAGTGTGGTGACAGACACCCATCTGTGAAGTGTGCTTTGACAAGATCCATCTCGCTCAACCAGCTGGGGCCCTCATAGTGCCGGAAGAGTGATCTTCCCTGAGCCTGACAGAGACATAATGCCTGGGGCTGTATAAGGGATGGCAAAACCTCAGACTTACTGGGTTAAAATTTCCTCTCTGCACTTTGTATTTCATGAAGTAAACAGGTACTAGAGAAGCAGAGGAAAGCATTGAGTAGGAAGGAAGCCTCAGGAATGTGCATGAGAGGTAAAGCATGGCTAGGTTTCAGCATACTTGGCTTCTCCACTGAAGCACACAAGCATGTGTGATGAAAATAGACATCGAACCAGCAGTGACAATCAAGTGCCAAATTTAATAAGCGGGTTTTTCATACAATTTTGCCTACAATTCAGATTAAAACACTCTTGAAACAGAAAAATCACTGCTGGAGGTAACAAAACAAGAGAAAGGAACACACAATCATTAGGAGATAACCTCTTCTTGTGCACTAAGAGTTAAATGACATTGGAGGTTATCCCAGAAGTTTTCACTACATACCTGACTGACTCTGAGATGGGGGGCATTCACAGTAGATATGCATTTTCACTTTCTTTCTTCAGCTTTATGTCCTTTTAGCGATTTTTCTTGATTTAATAAAAAATGTATGGCCTGATAGTAGTGAGTTGATGGGAACTCAGAAAAGAAAGAAACTTTTTATGAAAGGAATAACTCATCAGATTACTGGGTCTTTTGCTGCTACAGATTTCAGATGAATATGAAAAGGAAGAAATTATTCAAAGATTGGGGTGATCTGAAGCAGCTATTATATTAGAACATAGCAAAATCCCTCACACTTCCCTCCTTTCCCATAAAAAACTCGTACAGAGTCATACATGCAAAATACAGAGTCATTGGTTTACACTTTCTTCTCCTCCCCACAAAATCACGTGTGATGATTACTGAAGGTCAGCTCTGAGCAACTCATTGAGCTTGTGGGACACACCTTTGGATCATCTTTAAAACATCCCTATAAAGTAAATGACATGGCCTCATTCATTAACCAGCTGTACTACCTAGAAAGAAAGAGGGCCTGTGTCTAGTGGAGTTCCCAAGGGTCGGTACTGAGACCAGTCCTATTCAATCTATTCATTCATGACTTGGATGGGGGATAGAGTGCTCTGTCAGCAAGTTTGCTGATGACACAAAGGTGAGAGGAGTGGCTGACACCCCATCAGTGGGATCTGGACAGGCTAGAGAGTTGAGTGGGGAAACATTGAATGAACCATAACAAGGGTTGTAGAGTCTGGCATCTGAGCAAGAACAACCCCAGTACAGGCTGGGGGCTGACCTGTTGGAGAGCAGTGTAGGAGAAAGGGACCTGGGAGTCCTGGTGGCCAGCAGGATGACCATGAGCCAGCAATGGCTCCTTGTGGCCAAGAAAGCCAGTGGCATCCTGGGGAGGATTAGAAGGGAGGTGGTTAACAGATTGAGAAAGGTTCTCCTACCCTTCTAATCTGCCATGGGAAGACTACATCTGGAATTGTGTCCAGGTCTGTGCCCCTCAGTTCAAGAAAGACACTCTCTCTGCTTGAGAGAATCCAGTGCAGAGTCACAAAGATGATTAAGGAAGAGGAACATCAATCTGATGAGGAAAGGCTGAGGGAGTTGAGTCTGTTGAACTTGGAAAAAAAGAGAGTGAGGGATGACTGCATTAATGTTGATAAATGTGGAAAGGTTGGGTGTCAGGAGGATGGAGCCAGGCTCTGCTCAATGGTATCTGATGATAGGACAAAGGGCAAAGTGTGTGAGCTCATAGCAGGTTCCACATCAATATGAGAAGGAACTTCTTCCCAGTGAGGGTGACAGAGCACTGGAAGGGGCTGCCCCAGCATGCTGAGGGAAGTTTGATGTGTTGATTGCGTTGAACATGCTTAAGATGGGGAGCAGAAACCAGTGGTGTAACCCTAAGGAGTTTATAAGCAGTGACTAATAGTGTTGGAGAAAAATAGCCAATGGAACAAACCAGCAAATAATTTCTTGTGCTAACATCACCAAAGAAGAGCTCCAGGACTTGAGAAATAACATTAAAACTGAGACAAGAAAGCTGGGGTAGGGCTTTTTACACGAGTGCATAGCGAGAGGACAAGTGGAAAGGGTTAGAGACTTAACGAGGGGAGATTGAATTTGGACACGAGGAACAAATTCTTTCCTATGAGCATAGTGAGATGCTGGAACAGGTTGCCCAAAGCAGTTGTGGCTGCTCCATCACTGGCAGTGTTGATGGCCAAGCTAAATGGGGCTCTGATTAACCTCGTCTAGTGAAGGTGTCTCTGCCTGTGGAGGGGAGTTGGAACTAGATGATCGTTAAAGTCCCTTCCAACCCTGGCCATTCTATGATTCTATGCAGATTTGCTTATTTGCAGCAGACAGGATGCTGATCTGCTGTGTCATTTGTTATGGTAAACTGCAATAGACTCTTGCTGACTAGAACACTCAGATATTTTCTTCTTGGTTCAGTGTCAAAGCAATGTGATGAAATTTTGTGTGTCTATATCTTGTGCAGGGTTTTTCTCTAATGTGTGGTGGGGGGAGAGTGAGTTAAAATGTCTTGTGACCTTTCTCCTCCAAATTTAGTCAGTTTTTTCACTGCCTGCAGATTTGTCAGTGGGTTTTTTAAACCCTCCCTTTGTGCCTGATGCTTTAACTAATAGCTCTTGGTTAAACTATAGCCAGGGTCTCTGACCTACAACATTAGTGGTGACCCAGATAGGACACGTGGAACTCCAGATAAGGACCCACAACAATACTACACCACTAGTACACCACCACACTTGCCTAAACAAGCTCCTTGTCCTACAGCTTTTAAGGAGAAGCTGAAAGTACTTCTTAGTTGGCCAGCAGCGGTCTTCGTTTGTGTGCAGTCATGCTGTTTCTGCACAGAAGGTGGACTCAGCTGCTAGTGCCTGGAAATGCTTGAAGTGGTTGGAAGACACTGCAAGAAGTAGGCTAAAAGGCAAAAGCAAAAGGAAGTCACTGCCAGTAAGTCTCAGTAATCATTGGGCTGAAGAAAATCAATACATTGGGCTTTGATGATTTTCATTGTCCTCCTGCCTGCAGGAATAATTTTTAAATAAAAAACATAAACAAGGAATTCTTAAAGGAAATGCAGTAATGGAAAATAACTTTTTTTCCTCAAAATATATCTAAAAATCTAGAGGTTGATGTATCCTGGAGCCAGAATTCATTGTAAACCTTATGGTTTCTTTAACTTTTCTGAAATTTAGTACAAGTTAATTAAAATTATAATTTGTTCTATACGTATGAAATTTCAGATAACTAAAGAAATGAGGCTGTCTCCAGGCACATCAAGGACAGGAGGGTCATTAGGGACAGTCAGCATGGCTTGACCAAAGGGAAGTCATGCTTGGCCAACCTGACAGACTTTTATGAGGGCATAACCAGGCAGACAGATGATGGCAGAGTGGTGGATGTGGTCTATCTTGACTTCAGTAAAGCATTTGACACAGTCTCTCACAGCATCCTCGCAGACAAACTGAGGCAGTGTTGACTGGGTGATCAGGTAGTGATGTGGATTGTGAACCGGCTCAAGGATAGAAGTCAGAGAGTAGCGGTCAATGGGACACAGTATTGGGACGAGTCCTATTCAATCTATTCATTAATGACTTCAATGATGGATTAGAGTGCATTGTCAGCAAGTTTGCTGATGAGACAAAGTGGGTGGTGTAGTCTACACCCCAGCAGACTGTGATGCCATTCAGTGAGACCTGGACAGGCTGGAGAGCCGGGCAGAGAGAAATGTAATGAACTACAACAAGGGCAAGTGTAGAGTCTTGCATGTAGGCAAGAACAACTCCAGGTACCAGTATATGTTGAGGACTGACCTACTAGAGAGCAATGTAGGAGAAAGGGAGGGGGGGGGTCCTGAGGGCCAGCAGAATGAACATGAGCCACCAGTGTGCTATTGTGGCCAAGAGGGCAAACAGCATCCTGGGGTGAATCAGAAGAGGGGTGGTTAGCAGAGGGTTTTTCTCCCTCTGTACTCTGCATTGGTGAGACCACATCTGGAATATTGTCTCCAGTTCTGGGCCCCTCAGTTCAGGAAGGACATGGATCTGCTGGAGGTAGTCCAACGTAGAGCAATGAGGATGATGAAGGAAGTGGAGTACCTCCCTTATGAGGAGAGGCTGAGGGAGTTGGGTGTCTTTAGCTTGAAGTAGTTGAGATTGAGGGGTGACCTCATTATTATTTGTAAATATGTGAGGGGTGGGTGTCCGAAGGATGGAGCCAGACTCTTCTCAGTGTCATCTAGTGATAGGACAAGGTGCAATGAGTGTAACCTGGAACATAGGAGAAGGAACGTCTTCACAGTAAGGTTGATGGAGATCTGGAACAGACTGCCCAGGGGCGTTGTTGAGCCTTCTTTCCTGGAGATGTTTAAACCCACCTGGGTATGTTCCTGTGTTACTTGTTCTAGGTGATCCTGCTCTAGCAGGGGAATTGGACTAGATGATCTTCTGAGGTCCCTTCCAATCCCTAATGTTCTGTGATTCTAATGGAAAAGATGCATTTGAATTGCCCATTGTCCAAAGTTTCTGCCTCAGGTTTGCAATGTGTATTCCACCAAAGAATTGTTTCTTAGAATAAAATTTGAATAGTGCAATCGTAGAATCAGGTGAACAAGTCCATGGGACCTGATGGGATTCACTCATGTGTCCTAAATGAAGGGGGGCCCACAAGAAATCTGAGGTAGGGCTTTTTAAATGAGTGAGAGGACAAGTGGAAAGGGTTACAGACTTAGAGAGGAGATTAAGGTTGGACATGAGGAACAAATACTTTCCTGTGAGGGTGGTGAAATGCTGTACCAGGTTGCCCAAGGAAGTGGTGGCTGCCCCATCCCTGACAGTGTTGAGGCCAGGTTGGCTGTGGCCCTGAGTAACCTGCTGTAGTGAAGGTGTCTCTGCCTGTGCAGGGGAATTGCAACTAGATGATCTTTAAGGTCCCTTCCAGCCCTGGCTGTTTTGTGATTTTATGATGATTCTGTGATTCCATGATTCTGTGTTGGAAGGGATCTCAAGGATCATTGATTTGCAAAATCTTGGTGTAGAAAAAATGATTCATCACCACGTCCAACCAAACCTTATGTGTCCAGTGTTGGGGAAACCAGCATTTCCTTGGGGACATCATTCCAATGCCCAATTGTTCTTACTGTGAAAAATTCTCCACTTGTACCCAGTTGGAAGCTCTCCAGGACTACATTGCACCCACTACCACTTTTCTTTTCAGTGTGACTCCTTGTAAGAAGGAAGTCTCCATCTTCTGGTGTTATAGCCACTGAATTTGACTGGTTGGAAATTATGGTCATGTGGTCTTTCTCAAGTGTATTTTATTCAAGGTTAAAAAGCCTGTTCTTGAAGCCTGTCAGGATTTCCAGCTGTAATGGCAGACCTTAAGAAAAAAGCTTGATCTGAAGAATCTTTGGCACAGACGACAAAGCAAATCTTCAACTCTCTTGGACACTTAATTAATACAAATGTTTATTAGGTAAAGAAAATCTTCATAAAGTAAGCAGTACTTACTGGGAAAATATGTGATTTGGGGAGAAAAAGGTGTACTCACTAAAATACAGATTTGTCACTAGTCATCTCCCAAAATAATTTTTAATTTGTATGCCATGGATACCAGAAGACATTAGTTGGTCTAATTTCTGTTATTGATGCACCCTATCCAGTGCTGTTTTCATCCTTTGCTGGCTTCAAGCATGGGAAATGATGTTAGGCAGTTAGTCAGGCAGCAGACTGCCAGGGGAGCACAGTGAATACAGATGAGTTATGTAGCTTGCATAGAAGAAATTGCAGTTGATGCTCATGAAAGTGTAGGATTGAACAATGGTTGCTGCTGTTGGGGAAAAAAAAGAAAAACACAAAACAAATCAAAACAAGAGAAAAGAGGGGAAAAGGGTAAAGGGCTTTCTGATGTTTTCCCCTATTGGCAGCCCTTACACAAAGCTGTTCTCTGGAGGTCCCAGGGTCTGTCTGAAATCTTCCTCATATTTTTTCTTGTTTTCTTTTATTTCCTTCTGTTTTCTTTTTCCTTCAGAAACCACGTGATTTCTGCATCTTCTGATGTTCTACAACGCTGTAACTTCCATGTCTTAGAAACTTCCTTAGCTATTCCTTAAGATTTGTGTGAATGACTTGATCTGATCCCTACATTTTATTTCCCAGTATTTTATTTATGTATCTTATGAAGCAGTTAATGGGCTCTGAGATGACTACTGTACCTGAAGAGAAAGACCTTGAATTTGTAGCGGATTGTTTTGAGATCTCATTTCTTAATGAAAGTAAAATTTTTTAAAAAAACCTTAAAATTAGAAATTGCTTGAAAGAATTTCCTAACTGGTACAATTTCATGCATAAGGATATTTTATTCCTGATTGGACTGGATCAATTGCTAGCTTGCTAACATAATGAAAACAGCACTAAATGCATCTCTTTTAAATGTGTTTGTAAATCATAGAATTATCCAGGTTGGAAAAGATCTTTAAGACCATTGAATCCAACTGTGTGCCCTTCAACACCCAAACACTAACTCATCTCTGGAAACATCCTGTCTACCCACTTCTTGAACCCCTCAAGGGGTGGTGTGTCAACCCACCCCCTGGGCAGCCTGTTCCAAGGCCTCCCCACTCTTTCTGGGAAGAAGTTTTTCCTAAGATCCAGTTTGAACTTCCTCTGGCACAACCTGACCCCATTTCCTCTGGTCCTACTGGTAATCACTAGGTAGAAGAGGCCAACCCCCACCTCACTCCAACCTCCTTTCAGGTAGTTGTAGAGAACAGTGAGGTCTCCCCTAAGTCTCCTATTCTCCAGGCTGAACAAGCCGAGCTTGTCCAACACAGAATCACAGAACATTAGGGATTGGAAGGGACCTCAAAGATCATCCAATCCAATCCACCTGCCACAGCAGGATCACCTAGATCAAGTCACACAGAAACATGTCCAGCTGGGTTTTAAACATCTCCAGAGAGGGAGACCCCACAAACCCCCTGGGCAGCCCCTTCCAGTGCCTGTCACCCTCACCGTGAAGAAGTTTCTTCTCATATTGATGCTGAAACTCCTATGTTCCAGCTTACACCCTTTGCCCTTCATCCTATAATTGGATGCCACTGAGCAGAGCCTGGATCCATCATCCTGACCTGTGCCCTTTCCATATTTATAAATGCTTAGGGGATCACCTCTCAGTCTCCTTTTTTCCAAGCTAAAGAGACCCAGCTCCTCATCAGGACAATGGTCTGCTTCCTTAATCATCTTTGTGGTTCTGCGCTGGACTCTCTCCAGCAGGTCTGTGTTGTTCTTGAAACGAGGGGTCCAGAAATGGACACAATATTCCAGATGTGGTCTCAGCAGGGCAGAGTAGAGGGGGAGAAGAACCTCACTTGATCTTCTTGGCCACAAAGGCACATTGCTGGCTCATGGTCATCCTGCTTTCCACCAGAACCTCCAGGTCCCTTTCTCCCACACTGCTCTCCAACAAGTCAGTTCCGAACCTGTACAGGTACCTTGGGTTTTTCTTGCCTAAATGCCAGACTCTACACTAGCCTTGTTATAGTTCATTCAATGTCTCCTCGCCCAACTCTCCAGCCTGTCCACGTCCTGCTGGATGGCAGCACAGCCTGCTGGGGTGTTGATCACTCCTCCCAGCTTTTTGTCATCAGCAGACTTGCTGACAGTGCACTCTAATCCCTCATCCAGGTCATTAATGAATATATTGAATGTGTATTTATTCTGTAAGGAATATGTCCTGCTGTCCATATAACTAGCAATTGATTAATTCCCTTTCCAGCCTTCTAACTTTTTACCTGGGTGCATAATTTCTGCTTCTCTTTTCTACAACCTACTGGAACTTCAATACAGAGTGACTGGAAGCTTAAAAGTTCACATTTACTCTCAAGAGCAGGGGCCAGGAGGGCTTCCCTGTGTTCTCCTGATGAAGTATTTCACAGTCTGTTTATTCCGATGAGTATGAAGTTACATCACACCGCTACTGCTGTGCACAGTGGGATAATGAAGCATCTATATGGTATGAGTGTCTTTTTTGGGACTTCTCAATGAACCATTTAAAGTGATGGAGGATATGAAGAGACAAATATTCCGGGATGCCTCTCTGGAATATGACCACTCCTGTCTATTTTAAGGTAAATCATTTACTTAGGCTACTCAAATAGTGACTGTATTTCTTAAGCTCTGCCAGTAGGGCTCTCTCTTGCATTATATTTGAATTCAATCAAGACATTTTAATTTTGTGCATATAGTCCCCTTTACTAGGCAACTTTAAGCCTGAAATGATAGATCACTACTCCTATTTATGGAACCTATTAGTCAAAGAATTAGAAAGCATTTGTAGACAGAGTTCCTGTAGGAAGATGTTTCTAAGATAGTTCTTTTTAATGTCATTTGATTCTTGTTTAGTGAAAAAGTTGTATTTAAACCCTGCACCACAAAGTGGTTCACTCCTACCCCTGGGGCAGGATAAAAAGGCTTTAGTGTGGAGACAAAGGACAGGGAGGGCTCACTCACTAATTGTGGTTATGGGTAAAAGACAGACTCACCTTGGGGATGGGTAAATTTAGACAATAAAACCTGTCACTAATGGGACAGGGAGAGATACAGGTGGTTCTTAAAAGCACCTTTCCCCCCACCTCTCCTTTCTGTTTTAGGACAAGGCTTGTGTAGAGAGCTTTGCTTTGTATCTTACAATTTCTTATAGAAAGAAACTCAAGCCAGTGTACAGTCCCACATTCTGAACGATTAGTGATCAGGATGATACCCATAACAAAAACCACCTAGACCCTTAAGAAGATCAAGTTTACGTGTAACAGTGTGCATCACCTCCCACCAACACGACCCTTATCTCCTGTACTCTATTTCCAAGCTGACAATGCAATAGTGATGCTTTTGGGTGTGGTGATTGGATGCTGATCAATACGGATGCAGAGGAATTAGATAACAGTACAACAGCTGAGGGTTAACATGAGTAATAAGCTCAAGTGCAAGTATGGTATGTAAATATGACTGTAAGTCAACCATCTTACCCCCATAAATAGTGGGCAGCCAAAGAGTCCTTCAAGCTCTCCTGCAGGGCAGCTGGCTGCACCCTGGGATCTCCCTTTGGACAGGGATATCTCTCAAGGACAGTCTTTGAGACAGAGAGATTCCTTACCACAACAGACCCTCAGTAAGTGACTAACAGAGTGCAAAACTTGGAAGCACGATGAAGGTAATATTAAAGATCAGCTATGCATGTACAATCTTTTAAGTGCGAGCGTATCCTGACGGCTTTGTCAGACCTTGCCCTCCATGCAGTACAGAAGCCAGTGCCCCTCACCACTGGATCTTGGGAAAAACTCACATTTGCTGTTAAAACTTTGTTAAATCACTGGTTTATATAGTGAAATACAGTTACTTCTCTCTTGTGAGTGAAGCACATCATTATCTCTGTGACACTGTGTGTGAAGGAAGTTTGTATGTGATCTATTACAGCAGCGTGATGCTTACAGTTTGACGGTCTCAGCTGCTATCTACCTGAGGGTGTTAAGAGAGCTGGCTGATGTGTTACGAGGCTGTTCTCTGTAATATTTAAGGGGCATTTCAGAAGACTGAAAGAAGGCTAATGCCACCTGCACCTACAAGAAGGTTTTAAAGGAGGATACAGGAAACGTTAGGCCCATCAAAGACTCCAGCTTTGGTCCTTGGACAGGTATAGAATGCATTCTCCTGAGGACTATCATGAGTCAAATGAATAAACAGCTCTTTTTCACACTGGCAACCTGCCATAAGTGGGGTCCACAGGTATTGATATTGGGTCTAACACTGCTTAAAATCTTGTAAGTGATGTTATGGGATCAAGTGTACCCTGGTGATGTTTGCTGATAATAGCAAACTTGATGGGTAAGTAAATGCTTCGGAAGGGAGAGTTACTCTACAGAAAGATATAGATAGGTTGGAAAAGTGGACTAACAAAACCTGATACAAGTCATCAAAGACAAGTGTAAGGCCTTCCACCCAGAAAAACCTAATCCAGCACAGACTGGACTAGAGAAGAGCTCTGTAGAAAGGGACCTGAGGGTCCTGGTGGATTACAAGCTCAATATGTGTTGCCACAGCAAAGTAAACCACAGGGTGCTGGGTTGTATCAACAAGGGCATCACCAGCAGCAACGAAGTCATTATGTCACTTTACTCAACACTTGTTGGGCCACATCTATAATACTGTGTTCAGTTTTGGTGCCCCACACCTAAACAGGTGTGGATGGGCTGGAGAGGGTCCAGAGAAGAGCCACGAAGGTGACAAAAGAAGTGGGAAGTCTGACAGTTTGACTTGTTCAGCCCTGAAAAAGAAGGTCTAGGGAATAATTTATCACCATGTTCTATTATTTAAAGGGTGATTACAAGGAAGAGGGAGACTCCATTTTTCCAAGGACTCACATTGATAAAAGCAGAGGTAATAGTTACAAGGTAGTCTTGGGGAGATTCCAATTTAATTAGATAGTCCTGGAGGTTCCAATTTTTTTCACAGTAAAAACAATGAGGCATTGGCATAATTTTCCCACTGAAGTGCTGGTTGCATCAACACTAGACACCTTTATGTTTTGGTTAGACAGGATGCTGATCCATCTTGTCTACACTGTGCTTTTGCCAAGAAAGTTTGGGACAGACGATAGTTGAGGTCCCTTCCAACCTGGTGTTCTATGATTCTCTGACTCTTCCAAGAAGTTAAGGCTCCTACAGAACATGTACGCTGTCTGTATGCTTTCTCAGTAAGTAATACCTTGAAAATTGTTTTCCAGAACAGTTAGTAACCTCAGAAATATTACCTACCTCTTTACACACCAAAAATGAGATGAGATGATTCTACCTTCCAGTTCCTTTGGAAATGTTCCATTTTATCTCTAGCAGATGTGTGTAACCGTTAGTACCCAAAGTGTTGATAACTTCAGAAACATTACCGTGATCTAACTGTAAAATAAGATGACCATGAGCCAGCAATGTGCCCTTGTGGCCAAGAAGGCAAATGGCATCCTGGGGTGGATTAGAAGGAGAGTGGTTAGTAGATCAAGAGAGGTTCTCCTCCCCTCTATTCTGCCCTGCTGAGGCTGCATCTGGAATATCATGTCCAGTTCTGGACCTCTCAGTTTCAGAAGGACACAAAACTGCTGGAGAGAGTCCAACACAGAGACACAAAGATGATGAAGAGAGTGGAGCATCTCTCTAAAGGGGAAAGGCTGAGGGAGCTGTGTCTCTTCAGCTTGCAAAAAAGGAGACTGAAGGATG
This sequence comes from Rhinopomastus cyanomelas, assembly GCA_013400115.1. Taxonomy (NCBI): domain Eukaryota; kingdom Metazoa; phylum Chordata; class Aves; order Bucerotiformes; family Rhinopomastidae; genus Rhinopomastus; species Rhinopomastus cyanomelas. The sequence goes on from VXBP01004359.1 coordinate 103,358, forward strand.
ACCCCATTAATGTTGATAAATATGGATAGGGCGGGTGTCGGGAGGATGGAGCCAGGCTCTGCTCAGTGACATCCAATGATAGGACAAGGGCTAATGGATGTGAGCTGGAACATAGGAGGTTCCACATAAACATAAACTTCTTCATGGTAAGGGTGACAGAGCACTGGAATGGGCTGCCCAGAGAGTTTGTGGAGGAGTCTTCTCTGGAGATGTTTAAAACCTGCCTGGACGTGTTCCTGTGCAACTTGGTCTAGGTGATCCTGCTGTGGCAGAGGGATTGGATTGGATGATCTTTCAAGGTCCCTTCCAATCTCTAATGCTCTGTGGTTCTTTGATTCATGTAAGGTAAAAGAGTCATAGCAGACATAATGACAGAGTACCATGAGTAGATAATAACTTCAGAATAGCTGCAGTGATTCGCTTTAGCTCAAGCTTTTGTATAAATACATTTTATGGGCTCGTGGAATTTGAAGAGTCACTGTGATAGTGCTTTTTTGCAGGCAGGCTTGCCTTGTTTGTTACTCTTCTGTAGTTATTTTTGAAAATCATTTACCTGAATTATGCTAGTTAGTGATGCAAACATTCAGAATTGTCGAAGAGTGCCCTTCATAAGCTTTTCTCTGTTTTCTTTTTATGGGCCACATGCATCACAATTAGTACTTAACAGGGTTTAGTTGTTGCATTTATTCCAGTGTAATAAAAAGAGCTTTCAGTATGGAACTTTACAGGAGTAATTTTCAGACCTGGTCACCGGTTCTTGTTCTACTTTACAATTCTATTTATACCCCTAGAAGGTCTTAGAAGAAATTTCAGAAATTTCAACAACCAATCAGGGGCTTAGTTAGGAATTTAAGCAATTAGTTTTCAAAGTCTGAGACTGCAGACTTCCATAGAGCTACGTATGTTAACTGCATATCACAGTAACCAATCACTCAAGATTCAGCTCACCTAATTTAGATTAATTATGTATTAGATTAGAAAGTGATTCAGAGCACACAATAAGATCGATATCATCTCGGTAGTTTCTCACTTTTTCTGTTGGCTGAAGACAGAACCTAGATGGCTGCCTCTGAGGCAACTCAAGATAAAAGAGATTAATCCTTTCTTAAGTGACTGTATTCTGAGTAAATTTAAACACTGGAAGTACATGTCAAAGTTTCTTTTAACGGAACAGGGTAAATGAATATTGAATCATGGAATCACAGAATGTTAGGGATTGGAAGGGACCTTGAAAGGTCATCCGATCCAATCCCCCTGCCGCAGCGGGATACTCACCCTAGAAGAAGTTGCACAGGAACATGTCCAGGCAGGTTTTCGATGTCTCCACAGAAGGAGACTCCAAAACCTCCTTGGGTAGCCATTCCAGTACTCTGTCATCCTCACCATAAAGAAGTCCCTTCTCATACTGATGTGGAATTTCCTTTGTTCCAGTTTACACCCATTGCCCCTTGTCCAATCACTGGATGACACTGAGCAGAGCCTGGCTCCATCCTCCCAACACCTAACCTTCCATATTTATCAACAGTAATGAGGTCACCCTTCAGTCTCCTTTTTTGCAAGCTGAAGAGACACAGCTCCCTCAGCCTTTCCTCCTTAGAGAGATGCTCCACTCTCTTCATCATCTTTGTGTCTCTGTGCTGGACTCTCTCCAGCAGTTTTGTGTCCTTCTGGAACTGAGAGGTCCAGAACTGGACATGATATTCCAGATGTGGTCTCATCAGGGCAGAACAGAGCCAAGCCATATGTTAATTGTGAATCACCGTATATTCTGAAGAATCTTAATTCTTTGTCTTTTCTTTTATTAACTTGTTAAAGTTTATATCTTCAACCAAGATGAAAAAAATGATAAAATACTGATAGAAAGGCTATTATTGCAGAACTTCTAGCTGCAGATGGGCCCTGAGCACACACATTAGTCTTCTATTATTATTATTTCATTAAGTGGATTTTTAAAACAATTTAGGCTTCTCAGAGTTTTTCTAATTTTGTTTCTCAACAAAACCAAAATGGAGTGCATCTTGCCTTGTGGCTGTCTACCATGGAATAATGAACATAGGCTGAAAGGCATCGTTCGAAATGAGGTGACATGTAAGTCACGCTATAAAGTACCAGGCAGCACTAGCAGGAGCTAATTATGTGAGAGTTCAGACACTGTACTAAAAATTTTCCCCTCTTCTCACAAGTGCTGCCCAGTGCTAGGATTCATTTGTGATTCTTTAGTTCATTTTTACAAAACCCAATATGCTGTATGGAAGAGTGTGAAGACAAATCCCAACAGAAATCCCACAGCATATTTAATTTCAGATACCAGTCTTCTTTATTAAGTATCAAAGTCATTTATAAAGGCTGTTGTTGAAAAAATAATATAACCATTATTTAAAAGAATACATGGAGAACCAAAAGTCAACCAACTGAAACTAGCGTAAGAAACATTAAATATATAATTTCTTCTCTTAATATTTATTGCAATTAGTTAGCTTCATGGCTACATTTTATGTTGTGGATCTTTATATTGATATAATTAGATGTATGGATTGATATATCTTTGTATATAAATCAATATGTATTTGACTAAATCCATTTTCATTCAGTAACCGTTTACATTTGCAAAACATGTTTAGAGGACTGCTGCAAATTACAGAGGAGATAGAAGGAGGCTGAATATGAGCCAGCAGTGTGCCCAGGTGGACAAGAAGGCAAATGGCATCCTATCTTGTATTAGAAACTGTGTGGAGGAGTAGGGAGGTGATTGTCCCCCTCTACTCAGCACTGGTGAGGCTGCACATGGAGTACTGGGTCCAGTTTTGGGCACCTTAGTACAAGGAAGATATCGAGGTGCTGGAGCAAGTGCAGAGGAAGGCAATGAAGCTGGTGAAGGTCCTGGAGAATAAATCTTATGAGGAGATATTGACAGAGCTGGGGCTCTTCAATTTGAGGAGGAGGAGGCTAAGGAAAGGCCTCATTGCTCTTTACAATTATCTGAAAGGAAATTGCAGAGACGTTGGTGCTGGTCTCTTCTCACAGGTAATTAGCAACAGAACCAGAGGGAAGGGCTTCAGGCTTCAACAGGGTAGGTTTAGAAATCAGGAAAAAATTCTTCCTGGAAGGAGTGGTCAGGCACTGGAATGGTCTGCCCAGGGTGGTGGTTGAGTTGCCATCTCTGGATGTGTTTAAAAGTTGCTTAGGTGTAGTGTTGGGGAAACTGATTTAGGTTTTGTTGTTTGGACTCAGTGATCCCAAGGGTCTTTTCCAACCTGAATGATTCTATGATTTATGACTGTAAGGCAGAGAATGCCTACGCCAATTTTTTACCCTTTTGCTTTTTAGTTGTTTTTGCTTTGCTGTGTGTTTGTTTAATTTTTTAAAAAAGCCTTTATGTGGTGGAATTGAACCTGGAATATGGTCATAATTTTTTTCAGTGAAATCATGATCATTTCTTTTACTGCCAGAAATGTGCACATGAGTGATATTTGTGTTAAAAATATTGTTGTAGAAATGGGGTCCATGAGCGATTAGCATGATTTAGTTTGACATCTGCACACAACCTTAATAAGATGTTTTCTACCACTAGGGATCCATTTATTGATAGACTGCTTTTCTCTCTTTTTTTCCCCTGAACCTTTCTCTGAAGGGTTTGCAACTGCAGCAGAAAGACAAGCAAACCCTTAATACCACAAAAAATGTTCAGCATCAGGAAACTCTGTTTAGTTGTTGAATAAGTGATATAAAGCCAGCATTTAAACAAAGCTTTAAACAGTTGGAAATATAAAATTGTGGCTGAATTTTCATGGTTTTAAGCACAATGATAAGGTCACTACTGTGATATTGTTGACTCTCCAGGTCACCTTACAGCTTCTCGTAAGGATTTAAATTCATGCATAATTGCTTTCAGGGCTGTTGCTGTAGTAAATATTTTCAGTTGTATCAAGGTAGTGGAAATCCTGCTTTAGAGACTACATTGCTTTCCACTTTGTCCATGGCCTTCCTCTTTCTTATTCCTAGCACTTCAAATCTCAAAGTTGATCCCAACTTAAGGCAGACCATCCCAGAGTGTCAACATGAAGAAAACAATCATTCAGGTGATAGGGAAAAAGCCCCCTACCAAGTCCAAACTCCAGAATCCCAGGAATGGTCTATAAAAAGAATATAAAGACTAGATTGAAGAGAGAGAAGAACAAAAAGGTAACTAGGAGAAAATTGATTTATTTTTCTACGACCCCTAAAACAAAGTATTTTGAGAAATTCATTAATTATTCTTCAACTGAAAGTCTAAACTTTTATGTAAATTGAGGTTTTTGTAGGTTAAGCCTATTTATAACCTTGCTAAACAAAAGCTATGACCAATGAATTCTCTGAATAAGTGTGGTGGTTTGATCCCCAGCCAGCTACTCTCTCACCAGCCCCTCTCTTCAGCAGGGTAAAGGAGGACAATAAAATGGAAAAGCTTGTATGTCAAGATACAGACAGGGAGATGATTTACCAGTTACTGTCATGAGCAAAGCAGTTGACTTGGGAAAAGTTAATTTATTGCCAAATACAATAGAGTTGGATTATGAAAATAGTAAGAACTAAAACCCTTTCCCAAGACTAACCTTTCCTTTTTCCCAGGCACATCTTCACTTCTTCACTCCTTCACTCCTGACTCCTTTACCACCTTTAGTCTGAGCAGCACGAAGGGAATGGGGAGGGGGAATTCTCCTCATTCTTCCTCCCTAAGTCATATTTTGCCTTTTCTTGAATGTGTTTTTACATTCGAGGTGCCCCAGCCTCGACTGAAGGGCTTATGTCCTTTGGTGGCCATTGGAGCCAGCTAGAGTGAACTGTGTCCAGCATAGGACAGCCCACATTCTCACAAAGATCACCCCTGAAGCCCCTCACTGTCAAAACCTTGACACACACACACCCTCCCAGTATCTTGACTTTCTCTGTAGTTGCCTGCTTTGCTTCATTATGTTGTGCTGGTAGTACAAAGTTGCTTTGTCAAGCAAATGCGCAAACCTGATCCTGGGCTGCATCAGAAGTGTGGCCAGTAGGTCGAGGGAGGTGATTCTCCCCCTTCACTCCGCTCTTGTGAGACCCCACCTGGAGCACTGCGTCCAGTTCTGGATCCCTTATTACAAGAAGGAAGTGGACGTACTGGAGCAAGTGCAGAGGAGGGCCATGAGGATGATCAGAGGGCTGGAGCACCTCTGCTATGAGGCCAGACTGAGAGAGTTGGGGCTGTTCAGTCTGGAGAAGGGAAGGCTCCGAAGTGACCTTATTGTGGCCTTCCACAATATCTTGCTCTGGAATATTGTGTCCAGTTCTGGGCCCGTCACTTCCAGAAGGACACAGAACTGCTTGAGAGAATCCAACGTGGAGCCACAAAGATGATGAAGACAGAGGAACAACTCCCTGATAAGGAAAGCCTGAGGGAGCCGGGTTTCTTCAGCTTGGAAAAAAGGAGACTGATGGGTGACCCCTTTAATGTTGATAAATATGGAAAAGGTGGGTGTCAGGAGGATGGAGCCAGGCTCTGCTTAGTGGCATCCAGTGATAGGACAAGGGGCAATGGGTGTGAGCTGGAGCAGAGGAGGCTCTGCATAAATATGAGAAGGATGATCTTTCAAGGTCCCTTCCAATCCTGAACGTACTGTGATTCTGTGTTTTGTTTGTTGGGGGTTTTTTCTGTTTGTTTTATTTGGTTGTGCTTCAGTATTTATCTTTGCAATGGAATTTCCTCAAAGTACATCTCACTGGTTCCTACAGAATTTCAACCTTCTATGTTACATTCCCATTCTTTTCAGCAGGAGAGAGCTGGTTCTGCTGCTATGCACTTCAGTAAGTTTTTCATTATCTACAAGAATATACAAGAGGTCTTTATTTACTTCTCATTATTGCTTTACAAAACATTCAGACCCCAGAAGAAGCCAAATTCTTTTTACATGTGCAAAGCACTCAGCAAAATAAAAAGAGGTGGATGCTTCTCCAGTATTTGTTCTTACAAGTCCCAAACCCTTTTCTTTGTACTAGTTTACTATCTAAATAGTTTGCTTTATTAGCAAGATCTTAAAAGCCTTGATATCATGACGGTGTAATTTGATGCGATTGAACAGTACTAATGGAACACAAGGGTTAATGATATGATGTGATGGATAGTCGTAGTTGTTCACGTTATTTTGTGAAGCCAGTCTAAATAGCTAGTGTTTCTGAGGGCATCATATCAGAACACATAGACTGCGTAGCTTCTCCTGAAACCCTAAGACATGATTATAATAATCAGCTTACTGCTTTGCACTTGCTGGAAGCTGTTTGCTATTTCTAAGAGTTCAAACCAGTGCTGCTATGCATCTGAAAGAATTTTAAACGAGATTGCATCAGAATGAGAACGTTTATGTGTAGAATTCTTATACCTTTATGCATCAACATAGAATTTACAAGTTAGCGTCCGAAAATATATGTTGGTTCAGAATTGTAATGTAAGAATTCTTATGAGAAGGGAATAATTTGAAACTCCTCCGTGCATAACCAGTCATGTACCATAACCAATAATTCTTTTCCATAAAGTGTCAGTACTTTCGATGTCAGCTTTAAATGATTTTTTTTTATTTACTGAACTTGAAGAATTACTTGATAATTCCAAGGAAACATTCTCCAAAATAAATTAATAATATTACATAGGAACTTAGATGAATTTTGTTAAAGACAGCGTGCAAACAATTATTTTAAAAGTAATAAAACAGAAAATAAACACAGCATTACTAGTTTCACCATAATGTTTGTGACAGTATTAAATGGAATATAAAATCCTATCACATTATGTTGCAGATTTGCTACTACAGTATCTGGTTCTTCCTCTGATGTCTGAATAGCTTATGCTGTCATTGTGCATACAAATTTCTAACTCCTATATCTGTCTTCTACCAGTAATGCTTCTCTAAGACCTCACAAATTTATCCATTTAATATTGGCCTATCCGGTAGTGTGCTACGTGGCATTCCTTAGCTGAAAATACTCAGTGCACTCAAAATAGCTTTCATAAATATATATATATATATATATATATATATATATAGATAGATTTAGATTGTTTAGCAAGGCTGGTTATAATGTACTTCCCTATACTGATCATTTTGGACCAGACAGAAAACCAGAATTGGCTGCCCAGGGAGGTTGTAGAGTCTCCTTTGCTGGAGATGTTGAACACCCACTTGGACATGTTCCTGTGCAACTTGAGCTAGGTGATCCCGCTCTGGCAGAATGATCTTTCAAGGTCTTTTCCAATCTGTAATGTTCTGTGTGTGTGTGAAAACAAACAAACAAACCAAACCAACACGTACAAGAACTTGGTTATTTAATAAGGCTCAACAATAATCCACTAGACCCTTAATAAACTTTCCAGTATCAAAAGTAATCTCTTTTTTTTGAATATTTTTTCTAATTTGAATTACTCTAACAGTCTGAAACCCAGAATTAGTTGTCTGTCTAAATGTATATTATAATAGTTCTGTTTTAAAACAGAATCCTTTGCTGATCTTTGCTGGAAGATCATTACTGATGTAGGCTGAAATAGCTTTTACAAACCTGAGGTATTCTATGAGTCTGGAAAGACACTTGTATGTTAAGGTCTACAAAATGACACAACCATTGGAAACAGACATTGGAACTTCCCTAACTAACCTGAATGTATTCTCATTTAGACACTGTCATGCAGTGATTTACATTTAGGTAGCTTGAATAAACTGACATCTTGATTTTGAAAAAACCCTCAAAATAAAGCAAAAGGCTACTATATCTGAAGCAGAACATTATCATTACCATTAAGCAATGGTGCCAGCAGCTACACAAAAAGAGATTTTTTACTAGTTCTAGAAAATTAACACAAATTGTCTGTGCATTCATAGTACAATCTGCTAGTTATAGTTCTGTGTCCTTCTGAAACTGAGGGGTCAGAACTGGACACAATATTCCAGATATGGTCTCACCAGGGCAGAGGAGAGGGGGAGGAGAACCTCTCTCAATCACCCCCCTTCTAATCCATCCCAGGATGTCATTGGTCTACTTGGCTACAAGGGTACATTGCTGCCTCATGGTCATCCTGCTGCACACCTTGTTATATTTTGTTAAATTCCTCCCTGCCCAGCTCTCTAGCCTGCCCAGGTCTTGCTGAATGGCAGCACAGTCTGCTAGGGTGTATTTTTTGTAGAATTACAGAATCGTAGGATGTATTGTGCTGGAAGGGACTTGTAATGGTTCTCTAGTAAAAACTCCCTGCAATGAGCAGGGAGAGCAGGGACATCTTTCATCTTCTCCGGTAAATGTTCCATGATATTTATATTTCACCATTGTTTATTGTTGATGTTTTTCTATTACTAAATCATGATTGATCAAATCATGTCAGCTTTCATATATAAATTGATTTATCACTTATGTTCAGAAGTATTCATTTATCTTTTCTTTCATGCTTTTCAGGATAATTTTTTTCATGTAGGAATATCAAGATGACAGGCTTGACCAGCTATATGCAATTACATATGAAATAATTCCATTACTCAGTGAAATTTAGATAACCAGTGGTAAAAAGGAAGGTGAAAAACAAAGTTAATAGATTGAAAAAAAATGGTTACAATAATAATTTCCTATATGAATACAGTTGTATTTCATCTAAATGGGAAAGTCAGCATGGTTTCACCAAAGGGTGGATGGATGATGGCAGAGTGGTGAATATGGTCTATCTCGACTTCAGTAAAGCATTTGACACATCCTTGCAGCCAAACTGAGGCAGTGTGGACTGGATGGTTGTGTAGTGAGGTAGATTGTGAACTGGCTGCAGAATTGAAGCCAGATAGTAGTGGTCCATGGGACAGAGGCTAGTTGGAGGTCTGTATCTAATGGAGTCCCCCACAGGTTGGTACGGAGACCAGTCCTATTCAATCTATTCATTAATGACTTGGTTGAGGCATTAGAGGGCACTGTCAGTAAGTTTGCTGATGACACAAAGATGGGAGGAGTGGCTAGGAGGAGTGCTGCCATTCAGTGAGACTCGGACAGGCTGGAGAGCTGGGCATGGAGGAATTTAATTAAATATAGCAAGGGCAAGTGTAGAGCCTTGTATCTGGGCAAGAACAACTCCAGGTACCAGTGTAGGTTGAGGACAGATCTGTTGGAGAGCAGTGTAGGAGAAAGGGACCTGTGGATCCTGGTAGGCAGTAGGATGACCATGAGCCAGCAATGTGCTTTTGTGGCTAAGAGGGCAAACAACATCCTGGAGTGGATCAGAACAGGGGTGGTTAGCAGATTGAGAGAGGTTCTCCTCCCCCTTTACTCTGCCCTGGTGAGACCACATCTGTGGAGTATTGTGTCCAGTTCTGGTCCCCTCAGTTTCAGAAGGACAGAGATCTGCTGGAGGAAGTCCAGTGCAGAGCAATGAGGATGAGGAAGGAGGTGGAACACCTCCCTTGTGAGGAAAGGCTGAGAGAGCTGGGTGTCTTTAGCTTGGAGAAGAGGAGACTGAGGGGGTCACAGAATCACAGAACATCAGGGATTTGAACGGGCCTTGAAAGATCATCTAGTCCAAGTCCCCTGCCACCTCATTTATGTTCATAAATATGTCAAGAGTGGGTGTAAGGAGGATGGAGCAAGGTGCTTCTCAATATCATGTAATGATAGGACAAAGGGCGAGAGATGTAAGCTGGAACACAGAAGGTTCCATTTAAATATGAGAAGAAACTTCTTCCCAGCGTGGGTGATGCTGCTCTGGAACAGGCTGCCCAGGGAGGTTGTGCAGTCTCCTTCTCCGGAGACATTTAAAACCCACCTGGATATGTTCCTGAGTAACTTGGTGTAGATGATCCTGCTGTGGCAGTGGGCTTGGACTAGATTTTTCAAGGTCCCTTCCAATCCCTCATGTTCTTTGATTCTGTGATACTAAGCTGGGTGCTATAGCAAATTCACCCAATATCTGTGCAGCCATTTAGGAAGACTTGGACAGACTGGTGCGTCGGGCTAAGGGGAACCTAATGAAGTTCAACAAGAATAAGCACAGAGTCCTCAACCTGGGAAGGAGTAATGAGAAGCATCATTACAGGTTGGGGGACAATCTACTGAAGGACACTTCTATGGAGAGGGACCTTGGAGTTATTGCGGACAACAAGCTCTCCATGTAACAACATTGTGCTCTTGTGGCCAAGAAGGCAAATGGAATCCTGCTATAGATCAAGAAGAATGTGTCCAGCAGATCAAGGGAGGTTCTTCTGCCCCTCTACCCATCCAGATGTGAGGTCACATCTGGAATATTGTGTCCAGTTCTGGGTTCTTCTGTTCAGGAGAGACAGAGATCTGTTTGAGAAAGTCCAAAGGAGGGCTACAAGGGTGATTAGGGGAGTGGAACATTTGCCTTATGAAGAAAGACTGAGAGACTTATGGCTTTTTGGTTTGGAGAGGAGAAGGCTATGAGGGCACTTAATCACTGTCCATGAGGGCTAGCTGCCTAGAGGAAAGAGACAATCTCTTTTCACTTGCACTCTGTGATAGTACAAGGGGCACTGGGACACAGTTTGCCTTTGTCCAAGGATCTTTGGTCCTAAAGAATAACTATTTAAACCTAAATAATGACACAGCCACATGCACACAGATTGCTTAATAAACTGAGGCATAAACAGGGAAGAGAACTAGCAATATCTGTATATTTTAAAGTTGTCTCTCTGCAATAAAATTGTCACTAATAACAAAATTTAAGCAAATGAACAAAGAGTAAGGCAACTGGGATGAAAATAGTACTATGCAAAAGGAGTAAGAAGTATTCACAGCACAGAATTTGAAAGTCAGATTCAAAAGATTTTAAAGAAGATAGAAATGGAGGACTGTTTATTGAGACAGGGATGCCCAGGGATGTTGTGGAGTCTCCTTCTCTGGAGGCTTTCCAGACCTGTCTGGATGCATTCCTGTGTGACCTGCCCTAGGTTGTATGATCCTGCTTGAGCAGGGGGATTGTATTCAATGACCCCTGGAGGTCCCCTCCAACCCCTAATGATTTGTGTCTATCTTCCTGAGCTGTTCTAGGAAAGAAACAGAGCCATGAAATATGTATTTAAGAGAAAAGCAGAAGTACAGCTAGATCTAATTCTAGGGTTGCTTGAAATGGGAGTGAAAATAGAAATGGAAAAAACTTTTACAGGTAGGCACTTTATTTTTCAGATGGAAAACTGTCATAAAATACAAAGTTTCAAAATTTGCTTGATAAATCTTGTATATAAGTTATATATAGTATATGTTTAATATATATCACGTTTCTTACTGAAAAGATGGGAACTAGTATTTTCTGAAAAAAGATGTTTTTAAGTATTAGCTTAAACCTCCATTCAATCTTTTTAATTTTTTCACAATTTACTATTGTTCCTGCAAGTATTAATAGCCTAGAGTGTGCTAATCCTTGTAGCTGGTGGCCTGAGTTATTTTGTGTTATGTATCCTGTTTGTCAGCAACTCTGGAGCTCGCAGATTTCCTGATGCAAGCAGTAAACACAGTAAAAACAATTACGCAGTTTACTGCTCTTTCAGTCTGCCAGTGCAGTATGGGCTACAATATTTCTTTTGCTTTGTGTTCTTCACGGTGTGCAGGGCGATAACATTTCTGCTAATTCACCCTCAAAGTATTTCTATTCATTACTGTAGGAACTCTTCCCCCCACCACCCAAGGTTGCTCTATAAAAAGTTTTCCGTTTATCTTTTTCTCTTCTTTGCAACTTGTTAAGATATATCCTCACTCTTCAGTACCAATACTTCATTTTTATTCTTTTTAATCCTCTAGAACAGCTATATATTCCTAATATATTTAAGACTTGCTCATGTGTCAATTATTCAGGCACCTTCTTCTGAAGTCTTTCCAAGTATTGATTATCTTCCTGGTGCACAGGTATCTATAAGTGATGGGAATACATGAAGCCCAAGAGGCTGGTTTCCAGGCAGATATATATAATATAATTAGGTTTTCTTAGTCTGACTTTGATGTCTGTTCAGATTTTAAGAAGATTGTTATCTACTAATAGGCTATAAACTAACTTCTAGTGTTCTGCATAATATCCCTGTTACTTATGTTTTATCGTCATAGCTTGGTGGTTCTTCAGAGTCCTGTTTCTCTGAGAGATCTGGTATAGCATGAGGCTTTCTTTAGAAAGCATGACCAAAGCAGAAGCATTAACCCTTGCTCTCAACAGAGTGGTGTGAACGTCTTCAAAGATTTCAGTTGCATTGAGGCTGATAATCAGGAATGTGTAGTAGGTGCAGAATCCCACATGAAGAAGAAAAGAAAATCAAAGAAATAATTCTTTAATGCGTTATTAAGCAGATTATTGCACAAAATAAACATAAACCCTAAAACCCCTGGTACGTGCGTTTCCTCACTCTGCCTGGTTTATGCTTTGTTGCCCTTGTTTATCTCACTTCTTTTAAGTACAGCTCTGGGCCTTTTAGCACTTGTCTTTCCTCCAAAACACAGGATTGATTATGTCTAGCTGACATTTATTTTCTGCTGCTTTTAGTAAAGATAGACCAATTTGATGGATGGTCTAATTGAAATACACAACCTGCTGAGAATATGTCATGTTATTTAGCAATGCAATACAGTTGTGTGAGAGTTTATCAGCGTATCTAGAACACATTAGCAAGCTGTTCCACATACTTCTAGTGACTACTCTGAAGTCTTAAAAAATCAGTACAGTTTTTTAATTTGGCATAAAGAAAAGAATAATCCTCGAAGGATACATGCTGTCACCTAAATTACAAAACAAAATGTTTAGGTAAACATTAGGTAAAAATTATGTTATCACTTCTGATCATTCATGCCATAATTATTACCTGATCACTAGTAAATTATAACTCTGAATCTTGCTAAACTTTATAGTTTGTCCACAGGCAGATACACACACACCAAGTGTTGGAAGGGACCTCCAGAGGTCATAGAGTCCAACCCACCCTGCTTGAGCAGGACTACAGAAGCTAGGGCAGGTCACATAGGAACACATCCAGACAGGTCCAGAAGTCTCCAGAGAAGGAGATTTCACAACCTCCTCAGGCAGCCTGTTCCAGTGCTCTGTGACCCTTAAAGCAAAGAAGTTCTTCCTTGTGTTGTAACTTCCTGTGCTCCAACTTACATCTGTTGCATCTGTTACAAGGCACAAGTGAAAAGAGGTTGTTTCCTTCTTCTGGACACCCAGCCCTCATGGTTTTATAGACAGTGATTAAGTCCCCTCATAATCATGTCCTTTCCAAGTTGAAAAGCCCCAGATGACTCAGTCTTCCCTCTCCAATTAAGTGCTCCAGACCCTTAATCATCCTCATGGCCCTCCATTGGATTCTCTAAAGCAGATCTCTGTCCCTCTTGATCTGGGCAGCCCAGAACTGGCTGCAATGCTCCAGATGTAGCCTCACTATGGTAGAGTAGAAAGGAAGGACAACCTTCCTTGATCTGCTGGACACACTCTTCTTGATCCATACCAGGATTCAATTGGCCTTCTTGGTGACAAGAGCACATTACTGTCCATGGAGAACTTATTGTCCACAAGAACTCTAAGGTCCCTCTCCACAGAGGTGCTTACCAGCTTCACAACCTCTATCGATGCTTCTCATTACTTGTTCCAAGGTGAAGGACACTGCATTTATTCTTGTTGAACCTTATTAGATTCTTCTTTGCCCAACTCTCCAGATGCCCAACTTCAGAATTTTTTACTGAAATCTAAAGATCATAAGTAAAGAAGTTCCTGCACCACTTTTTAACCCTTTTTTCTTTAATGGGCACATCAAAATTACTTATGGGCTTCTAGTCTCCATAATACATTTTGAAAAATTATTTGTACTTAGACAATGGTAATTGATTCTTATAAAAATCCAAATCAGCATTTATGGCTGAAAAGATGATATGTGAGTAACTTTTAAAATCTCATGTTGAAACTTTCAATTGCTTGGTCTTGGATTCCTAGTTGAAATCAGCTTACACTATAGCAAGGCTGGATTTCCTGGAAGTTATTTCCCATGTCTTCTGGCTGTGTGTAGGTGTCTTGGGTAACATGGAAGTTCTTATATCATGCTAGAAAATTTTGTTTATCATAAAATGTTTGTTTTGAAAAGGTGCCTGGAAACTAGAAGATCAGCTAGCCTGGCTTCCCTCTCAGCAAAGTTCTAGTTAAAGTTGCTCAGGGCTTTATTAAGTTGAGTTCAGAACATCTCCAAGGATCTGCCCATCTCACTCTCTCTAAGCAATCTGTTTTTCTGCTTGATCATCCTGAAGGTGATTTTTTTTTCTCACTTTGTCTAATCAGAATTCACCACGATCCAGCTCATGTCTTCTGCCTCTGTGCACCTCTGAGAAGGCGCTTCGATGTACCCTCTTATTACAGTACTTCCAGAGACGAGTGCATCTTCAAAACGCTGCAGTGCTGAATGTTGCATTGCTTAGATCGAAATTGTGGACAATTGTTTGTAGACATTCCGTAAGGACTGAGATTACCAATCAAAAACTTTTTCTGACTCTGCCAAACTTTTGGTTGCACTTAAACTAATTTTAACAGTAGAAAATTTGTACAGCCCACAAATCCATGTGCAAAGAGAAAAATTTAATCTTAATTTTGGTGGTCCTAACAGGATGAGTTGTAGAACCTAAATTAGATGATGATCCAATTAGTAGTAGCAAAAATACAGTTTGGGTATCTCTATAAGGAAGTTATGGAATCTCTAACAGGAGAATAATTGAAATGAACACCTTGGAGTTGTTCATTTTTATGTAGGAAAACGAAGCTTAGTTGATGCCAAGTATATTTATCTGAGAAAAGCAACATCCATGTTGTAGACCGCTTTTAAATGAGTTATGTAATATTGTCATAAATGTACCTCACTGAAAGGTTTTGTTTAAATATAAAAAATGGTGAAGATAAAATGAAATATTAAGGCACAAAAATGTCAGCTTTTCTAATGAAATTAACAGAAGTGTCAGCTGAGTGCTAGGCAGCATTAATTTAAAATTCTATTTTGTAGCCAGCAAATTCTTGCATGTATTTATTGTTAACGTAATTAATCTTTCTGTGTGATTATTTTTCTCTTGCACTTTATATTTGCAGTTGGATTGCTATGCCTCCCTTCTACCCCTCCTCGGTTTTAGTCTAAGATTAAAGACTTCTGCTGTCTTTGAAGTTAGGAAATCTTTTGATGGCTTAGCTGCAAATTATCTGTCTAATTAACAGGTTACTGGAAAAGTGCCTAAGTATCTAAGAGCATAGGGAAATAAAAGGGAAAAGAACACCTCTCCCTTCCATACAGCTTTGCAGGATGGGCCAGCAGGGTGCCCAGGTGGCCGGGAAAGCCAATGGCATCCTGGCTCGTATCAGGAATAGTGTGGCCAGCAGTATGAGGGACATAATTCTTCCCCTGTACTGGGCACTGGTGAGGCCTCCCCTCGAGTACTGGAGACAGTTTTGTCCCTGACTTCAAGAAAGAGATTGAGGGGTTGAGGCAGGTCCAGCGGAGCAACAAAGCTGGGGAAGGGAATGGAGGAAAAGTCTGATGAGAAGGCTGAGGAACCTGGGGAGGTTTAACCTGAAGAAGAGGAGACTCAGGAGAGATGCTCTCCCTTGCCTACAACTACCTGAAAGAAAAGCTGTAGTCAGGTGGGGGTTGGGCTCTTCTCCCAGGCAGCTAGTGCCAGGATGAGAGGGCAGGGCCTGAAGCTGCCAGGAGAGGATTAGGTTGGATGTCAGGAAATCTTTCCTCATGGAAAGGGTGATCAGACTCTGGAATGGACTACTCGGAGCAGTCATTGATAGCCAATTTCATGTTAACCAAACTGGGGTGGAATCTCTTAGAGAAGTTCTGAAGACTTCAATTAGACACCCAATTATCCTGGATGCATAATTCCCAGCATCCTTACTTTTTGTGTTTTAAAAAGGAAAGTGCCACTGGATTCAATTTTTCGAGACTTTCTGACATGGTGTCTCAATAAAAAACCCAAACAAAGTCTCAAAATATTCAGTCTCTGTTTTATCAGCCTGTGTGGTCTTTGCCCTTAATTTCTCAACTTCTAAAAACCTTTTAAAAATTCTTTGCTTATTATGTGTCATAATGACTACATTAATGACAGATTTTCTGATTCATAGTTCCTTTGTCAGTGCAAGCTCTCATACCAAAACACCTTTGTTCTGTGATAAATACCAGTGCCTGCTGAATACCTGAATTTTTCAGCTTATAATCAGTTATTAGGGAAAACAACCCTATAACCCTTACGCAGAACACACCAGAATGATAGAATGGCTTGGGTTGGAAGTGACCTTAAAGATCATCACGAATCACAGAACATTAGGGATTGGAAGAGACCTCGAAAGATCATCCAGTCCAATCCCCCTGCCAGAGTGCGATCCCCTGGATCAAGTCCCACAGGAACATGTCCAGGTGGGTTTCAAACATCTCCAGAGAAAGAGACTCCACCACCTTCATGGACAGCCCCTTCCAATGCTCTGTCACCCTCACTGAGAAGGAGTTTCTTCTCACATTTTTGGGGAGTGTCCTATGTTCCAGTTCACATGGATTGCCCCTATCCTATCATTGGATGCCACTGAGCAGAGCCTGGTTTCATCCTCCTGACACCACCCTTTCCATATTTATCAACTTTAAAGGGATCACCCCTCAGTCTCCTATTTTCCAAACTCAAGAGATCCAGCTCCCTCAGCCTTTCCTCATCAGGCAGATGTTCTACTCCCTTCATAATCTTTGTGGTTCTGTGCTGGACCCTCTCCAGCAGTTCTGGGTCCTTCTGGAATGGAGGGGCCCAGAACTGGACACCATGTGCTTGAATTCCCTTGGTTTCTGTATTATTTTCAGGTTGTTTCTTTAAAAAATAGTTGTCATCATGCCAGGGTACATTAACTACTGCTTACAATGAACCATTAAGTGGAAATGACCATATTCTTTGTTCATTTTACTAGATTTTGTCAGGTCAGACTCAACATCTTTAGGAGGTCACCTTTGAAAATAAACAAGGACTGCTTTCACTACTATGTAAGACTTGCTTCTTATATGGTGCTTAGAATTTGAGAAAAATGACTATGCTCCAAAACTGAAAAGCTTAAACAAAAACCAAAAAGCACCGACAGCTGAGCTGCCTGGTTGCACAGATTTGTGACATCAGATCATACAGGAAGCCATCAGAACAGAAAGTTCCACATTTTTAATGTGTCTAATTTATTAGAGTACAAAACAGTTAGACAACATGAGTTTTTAAAACTAACAGATCAATGTAACGCCAGGAAGAGATGATATCTATCAAAACATGTGGATATATTTGTGTGGCGAGAAGATAATTTGTAAGGATTTTATGGATGTTTGCTTTAGTACTTCCTGTAATCACCATCACTACTCAGCATTCAATAATCAAACTAGTCCTTGCACTGCTAAGATGAGCTTATTTCACTTTAATATTTGGGAATTTTTACAGTTAATCATTGCCATTAAACATAGCAATGGATGGTCCTTCTCTTGCAGAAGATGTATTTAGGAAGTGATTTAGTCATCAGCCAGGAGAAGTTACTGTTTTGAGATGTTCTTCTGCATGTTGATTCTTGAAGGGACTCAGCTACCTTAATCTAATATATTTCTGAGTACAAGCCAAAATCCTTCCAAATAACATCAGTACGATTAATTTCAACTGATCTTAGAAGTCAGCTGTAGTTATCTGAACCTGAATTAGTTTATGATAATCTGCTTTTAAAAATATCTTTATATTGTGCTTTTTGCATGCAACTCATCTGACCTATTTGAGTGCTGAGCATACTCCAGGAATAAAGGGCTTGTGACTTCTCTGGAATAATATTTCCTGCTAAAGATACAGATCTTTGAAATTCAATCAGTACCTAAATATTTGCTATGGTTTCACTCTCTGTTGGAATCTCTATCTAAATATTCCTGTTTTTTTCCTTGGGTCCAGAGGAGGGACCCAAGGACTGGGGAAGGGACTGGAAGGAAAGTCTGATGAGGAGAGGCTGAGGGAGCTGGGGGTGCTTAGCCTAGAGAAGAGAAGACTCGGGGGGACCTTCTGCCTCTCTACAACTCCCTGAAGGGAGGTTGTAGTCAGGTGGGGGTCGGGCAAGTAGCACCAGCACAAGAGAGCAGGGCCTGAAGCAGCCAGGGTAGGGTTAGGCTGAATGTTAGGACACAAGGGCCCATTGCTGGCTCATGGTCATCGTGTGGTCTACCAGGACCCCCAGGTCCCTTTCTCCTATGCTGATCTCGAAGAGGTCGGTAAAGAGATTTACTTGTCTGGAAATTTTATGTGATTATAGTAATTAAAACCCCTAAGAAACCTTATAGAGGACTCAGACACCTGTGCATATCTCTTAATTTAAGATAATGGAATCTCTTAATTTAAGATAATGGAAACCTTGGTCTGTGTTTAAACTGCATTGCAATATGATGGAATGTTGTTGTGTCCTGATGGACAAGCTCAGGCAACCTACTGAAAAGCAGCAGAGATTTTTCCCTGCTAATGCACTGGGATTTTTTTCTCAGTAAAATGTGAGCAAGAAGGGTGGAATCTATGCTTTCAGATCTCACAAATACCGAAGCTTTTTAGTGGAGTATCAAGAAAAGAGGGGGATAACACTAAGACCTCAATTAAGACACACAATTATTGTCTGAGATATTAGGGCAGTATTTCACAGCCTGGGGTCTACCTTTGCTTGGTATTTCATGGAAATAAGCAGAGCCAAGTATGATACAGCATCAGAAGGTACCCAAGGACAGTAGAGTCAGACACATCTTAATTTATTACCAAAATTGTTCACATTAAAAACCTCTGAAGCAGACAAAACTGAAATCTTATTTGCCACGGAAATCAGAGACATAGAGTCCTAACTCTTTTTTCTCAGTCTTTCTGTGATTCTCCCTCAGGTATCATCTGTCACTGCATTCAGTAGCTACAAGAAAAATGTAGTCCCAACCTTTTGTTAGAGTCTTCTGACTACATTTTCCTCCTTCTTATGAACAGAACAGATTCATAGGGCTATTCTGATCTTCCTGCATGTGTCAATGCCTGCACCAGCAAAGAGAGTTCTTTTCAAGGAAGAAGAGCAGAATAGATAATAAGGGCTCCATTGTGCAGACAGGAGACCATAATTTATTTTTAATGATCCCATTACTTTCTCTAGACTGCTAAAAATTGCTACATGGAATGAACAAATTCAATAGATATTGGGTTGTTTTTAAAAAAATAAATTATTTTTATTAAACAGTTATTTTTGTTTCTTACAGAGGCTCTGTACAGCAATTAGAGCAGCTTAGTAAATTACTTCCCACTGGACATTGTAATTCATAACAGTCTAATTCATATTTTATCTGAAAACACCATGCGCTTCCATTGTTTGTTTTAATTTAAAACTAAGTTGCTGGAACAGTCAAGGGCAATTACAAATACATGAAAAGCATTAAATATGATAATTTGAGTTGTTAATGATGCATGATCACATTGACATGCTAATCATTTCTGGCAAAAACACAGGTTACTTTATTAACACAACTGCACCAATCACTTAGGCTACAGAGAAGACTTTTGTAGTGGCTGTATGGAATGAAAAGATTTAGATGGACATGGAATATATTCATCTTTTGAAAGATCAAAACATTTTTCATGAGGACATTTTTAATCTTACATTTCAAGTAACTCAGTGATCAGTCTGCTGAGCGCCTCATCCAGCCTGACCTTGAGTGTCTCAAAGGATGGGGCCTTTACCACCTCTCTGGATAACTTGTAACTTACCGGTTCTACCATCTCCTCACCTTCATGGTAAAAAACTTCTTCCTTATGTCTGCTCTAAATTGTTTATCTTTAAGAGTAAAAACAGTATCCCTTGTTCTGTATCAACAGGCCTGGCTAAAAGTGCCCACTCCATCTCTCTTACAGGATCCTGTTAAGTACTGAAAGACTGTAATAAGGTCATCTCAGTAGCCACCTTTTCTCCATGCTGAACCACACCACGGCTTGCAGCCTGTCCTCATAGGAGAGCTGTACCAGACATCTGATCACATTTGTGGCCCTCCTCTGGACCCACTTGGTTCTTCTTTCTAAAAAAACCAGAAACTGAATCCTATAAGGCTATGTAAAATTTTGGTCTACTTCATTCTACAGTAGCAAAAAAAATGAAAGTGTATCGTTCTAGAATCTGATTGCATCTGTGTTACAGCTGCTTTCCCTTCAGGGCATAAAGAAAAAGCTCTTTTGGGGGAAAAAATATTCAGAAAGCTCTTTCTGACATATCATAGAATGGCCAAGGTTAGAAGGGACCTTAAAAACATCTAGTTCAAACCCCCCTGCACAGGCAGGGACACCTTCACTACAGTAGGTTACTCAGGGCCCCAGTCAACCTGACCTTCAACGTTATCAGGGATGGGGCAGCCACAACTGCCTTGGGCAACCTGGTCCACCATCTCACCACCTTCACAGGAAAGCATTAGTTCCTCTTGTGCAATCACTATGTGCCCTCTTCAAGTCTGGAACCCTTTCCCGTGTCATCTCCCTGTGCACTTGTGTCAAAAGCCATCCCCCAGCTTTCTTGTAGCCCCCTTTAACTATTGGAAAGCTGCAGAACTTTTCAAGTTGTACTGAGAAAGGTACCACTACTTGGGACCATTACTAATGGTATTTAAAAATATATTCTTCACAAACAAGCATCATGACCAGTTCTATCAGAGACGATTAGGCATACGGTTTGTAAACACTCCCTAGGAATCACTTTGAAAGCAAATCAGCTTGTCTGCGTCTGTGTCCTGACGCTGATGTCAAAGATACTTCATAGTTCTGTGTGCCCTTGTGGCCAAGAAGGTCAAAGGAATCCTGTGGGGGGTGGTTAGTAGATCAAGAGAGGTTTTCCTCCTCCTCTACTCTGCTCTGGTGAGACCACATCTGCAATATTGTGTCCAGTTCTGGGCCTGTCACTTCCAGAAGGGGACAGAACTGCTGGAGAGTCCAGTGCAGAGCCACAAAGAGGATGAAGGGAGTGGCTCCTTGATGAGGAAAGGCTGAGGGAGCTGGGTCTCTTGAGCTTGGAGAAGAGGAGACTGAGGGGTGACCTCATTAATGTCTAAAAATATTTGAAGGGTGTGTGTCAGGAAGACGGAGCTGGGCTCTGCTCAGTGGTATCCAATGTTACAACAAGGGACAACAGGTGTGATTTGCAACATAAGAGGTTCCACATAAATAAGAGAAGGAGTTTCTTCATGGTGAAGGTGACAGAGCATTGGAATGGGCCACCTGGGAGATTGTGAAGTCTCCTTCACTGGAGACATTTACAATCTTCCTGGCTGCATTCCTGTGTGACTTGATCTAGGTGATCCTGCTGTGGCAGGGGGAATAGACTAGATGATATTTTGAGGTCCCTTCCAATTCTTAGTACCTGTCTTATTTATATGACTGTTTATTACTTTCCTCTATGTTTCTGAAAACAGAACTAGCAGATCTGTTCACATGTGCATGAGCACCCCCTCAAATCTATTCAGTCACCATTCTAGTGGTGACTCCTTCCTTAACACATCTGATACAAAGATTACTTTGGTGATAAAAGTATTACGCAGGCACTTTCTGCATTCTTTACAGGAAGTTGGTTTTCTCTGTGAACTGCCTTGTTTTAGCAGGCTGCAAAACCCTGGACACCAAAACTACTGGAGAATGTCAATAGAGTAAAATTTATGCTCTGTGCTTTGTGTAAATTCTGCTGCTGGTGCAGTCGTGAGGGAGAAAATTGGATGGTGTATAAGCTTGCTGATAGTGGATTAAATACTGATATATATTGCAAAAGAGTCCAGCTTGATTTATTGGGCTTTACTATTTTATGAGAAAATGCTATTTCTTGTCTGAGCTCATACAGAAAAGGATATAAAAACTCACCAGCCACAGATTGTCTGGTATCTGTCCTTAACACTTGTCACTTTCTCCTTCAGCTTTAGAAGGAGAGGCATTATGGTGATTAGAATGTTCTACAATCTATACTTTTTCCCAAATAAATGTGGTTACTTCTATCAATAGCAGGTGTTTAGGATTGTGTTCAGTTTGTGTCTGGCTGGGTTTTGGTAATGGGGGAGGGGACTACTGTCGTGGGCCCTGTATTAAGCTTTGCAAAGCTCCTTCAGCCACAAGTCAGATCCATGTCTGGCTAAGGCTGAGCTACTCAATGCCTCTGCAGGAACCTGTGAAAGAGAGAAAGTACCAGCTGTGCCAGGTCTTTTATTTTAACATCTCTTTTTGTTTTGGAAAAAAATTGGACAGAAGAAAGATAACTATAGAGACACACAGGTCAGCAAGGAAGGAGATGGGGAGCTATAATAGAGCAGCTGTTCCCTTTCAACCAGTGGTGAGACAGCAGGCTGATGCCCTTCAGCCTTTAGAGATTAATACTGGAGCAAAATCCTACCTGCAATTTGAGGAGGACCATACCCAGGAGCAGAGTCTGTGCCTGAAGGCGGCTGTGAGTATGAAGGGAGCTTGTATTGGAGCAATCTATTGCTGGGAGGGTAACAGCCTGTGGAAGGGACACGTGCTGGCAGGAGATGTTCATGGCGGACATAGGGTGGGTATCGGGAGAATGAGCCAGGCTCTTCTCAGTAGCATCCAATGATAAGACAAGGGGAAACGTGTAAGCTGGAACATAGGAGCTTCCACATTGATATGAGATATGAGAAGTAATTTTGGAACTTCAGTTCTGTCCCTGTGTAGCAGAAGCACTGTACCACAGCTGTTGTGAAGTAATCCTAAAGTGCAGTGAAGTCAGGAATCTTCTGATCTCTTGTGCTTCAGATTTCTGCGTGTTAAGGCCCCAGTTCTTTACCAATTTCACATACCTTATGAGTAATCCTTATACATATTGTTTATGTGGACAAAAATGGATTATAATTTTTCTACCTAATGAAGTTGTTAGAGATAAGATTTATCTTGTTACCAGCATAAAGCTAAATTATCTATGTTCTCTTCTAAACTGTAGAAATAAAATAGGTACTCGAAAAGTTAATCTATCTGATCTTTAGGAAGAGGTGAACTGTACATTCTCAACCTATGTTATTTGCATGAAATATGAAGTGAGATGGAGGTAACTAGTTGTTATTAAAATCAGTTGAGAGGAAGTCTCGCTTTGAGAATCTCTAAATTGCTATAAATGGATATTGGTGGAGGTATCCTTTAATATAACCTTGAACAAGCTCAGCTTTACTGACCCAAATCTCTGGCTTAAACTGGACATAACACAGTCCCAAGCAACACACTAAAATCAACATGTCACTTCAAATATGTCAGACAAAGGACTCCTCCTTTCTTTTTTCACTGTCTACATCTGCATCTCATTCAATTACATACATTGATACCATGTCCTCCTGCATTTTTGGTTTGTCGTGTTAGATGTATTGGTTTGAGAAGATGGATTTTTCCCTAATTTATGTATAGAAGCACAAAATTATTGAGACTGGAAAAGATCTCTCAGATCATCAAGCCCAGCCTATGACCTAACTTCACCACAGCTAGACCAGGACACTAAGTGCTACATCAAGTCTGTCCTTAAACACCTCCAGGGATGAGGACTCCACCACTGCCCTGGGCAGTCCAGCCCAGGGTCCGGTCACCCTTTTCTTGAGGAAGGGCTTCCTAACATCCAATTTAACCCTCCCCAGCATAGTTTCAGGCCCTGCCCTCTTGTCCTGGGAGAAGAGTCCAGCCCCCACCTAACTACAACCTCCCTTCAGGGAGTTGGAGAGTGGGAGAAGGTGCCCCCCGAGTGTCCTCTTCTCCAGGCTAAATACCCCCAGCTCCCTCAGCAGCTCCTCATTGGACTACCCTTCCAGTCCCTTCCGCAGCCTCATTGCTCCTCTAGACCCACTCCAGGCCTTTGATCTGTTTCTTGAATTCAGGGCCCAGAACTGGCTCCAGTCCTCGAGGGGAGACCTCACCAGTACCCAATACAGAGGGAGAATTATGTGCCTAGTCCTGCTGGCCATTCTATTGCTGATACAAACCAAGATGCCACTGGTCTTCTGGACCACATGGTCACTCTGCTGGCTTCTGTTCAGCCAGCTGGCAACCAGTACTGCCAGGGTATTTTATTTATTTATGTATTTAAGTTTATTTAGCAATGAACTGAGTATGCACTGTCTGACCAGTCAAATACTGTAACCCCAGAAAAAAGAGTGTATTTCAAACAGATTTTAATTACTTTTCTTTAAAGCATGAAGACCAAAAGCTTTTTTATAGAATCTCTGCTTGTTGAGGTCTATACATACCCTGAGTGCTTACTGATTCTGTGCCAGTCTTTCATTGCTCAGTAGCAGATAATTTTGATGTGACATTTGAAGCCAAAAATAAGCCAAAGCACTTGAAAATTCACACTAAACTTGTGTATTTTATTTTTGTCATTATTACAGTGTGCTGCTTGCATGGCATACTATTTATGCATTTAAATGTTCTTGAACACAGCTTATAATTGCTCAGAAAATTATACTTCGAATTCAAATAAATGAGATTTATGCTTTGCAATTAATTTTCATAGAAATAGAAAGACCACTGCTAAGCATCTGAAGATTCAATTCAGAAACCAATAAAATGATAAATTAAAGTTATAAATTATAAATTAAAATATTACACTTAGCTGTAAGAATAAATGGCTACAATGCCTTCTGACTACCTTTTGACCCACTCTTCTGATGTGGCATTAAAGTTGGATGATGACAACCCACATTCTCTTCGTTAATGTCTAACCACATAGATAGATTTTTTTGTGTGTTTATAGAGAGGGATGCAAAGTTTTCTTCTGCAAGGATCAGTTCTTCTTTGTATTTAAAATTCAGGTTAAATAATCAACACGTATAAGGCTTTTCCTTTCTGAAAGAAATTCTTACATAGTGTTTTAAACTGTGAGAAAATCCCTTTTGCATTTTTTGCAATAAAAAATCCTGATCTTACATGATAAAAATGAAAATCATTATGTATTTTTGGCAAAGCACGTTGCAAAAATGGAAGACAACAGAAGCTCCTCTTTCATGCAGTTCTTAGTTTGAAAATAGTAGAGTTCTGTCAAGCATTTCAGTAGATACCTGCATAATGTTTTTATAAAGAAGCTGAAATAATACAAATGTGAGTTAAAAAATTATTAAGAGGTATTGCTAATAGAAAAAGAAAACACCAAACTAACCCATGAGCAAACAAAACCCCAATGAAACAAAACCTTTACGGTTAATATCCCCAGCTGTTTTCATCCAGCACCTCAATTTTTTCAAAAATATGCGTAACACTTGTTACGCAGGACATTAAGAGGATGCTCAGACTGGGAAAACCAATAGAAGTCCATTACCGGCCTCTTTAAATAGTTTTGAAATTAAACAGAGTTGCTGAGGAAGAAGGGAAACATAAATCTCTAAGTAATATAAAACAGTAAAATAATATATAATAATGGAATCATAGATTGGTGGGATTTTGAAGGGCCTGTGGTGGTCATCTAGTTAAACCCTTCTGCAAGAGCAGAATCACCTAGAGAAGACTACAGAAAACATTAAGATTCCAAGTGGATTTGTATGGGGCGGATTCTTAAGCTGCCAGGTTATTGAGCTCTGAGCTGTGGAACTGGGAAGGTAAATCATACATAGTTATGAATGTTACTAGTAAGATTGTCCTTCTGGATCTTTTAAAGCAAAATCCTCTCTGCCTCTGCAGGCTTCATGAGTGCATAGTAAAAAGTAGCAAAAAAAGAAAATGTATAATAATAATAATAATAAATGCCAAATAAAATAATACAAAATAATAAACAAAAAAAGAAAATCACAGTGTAACTGTAGCCATATTTTTATGACAAAAGTACAGTTGTATAAGTATGAGAAGCTTCTGTCCTATTGAAACCCTCTGTGGCAGAATGAGTCATGTCTTCTCTGAGGAATATGGGATGAAAGAAATGCAGAGAAGCCAATTTGGAGGTACAATTTACAGCAGAAATTGTATTTTTTGTAGAGATAAGCCTATAGTCACACAGGCTCTAGCATATTCCACATGTTAATTGAATGACACATACAAATCAATTTATGTTTCGCTTGTGCACTGTATTTGTGTATAAATAGAAACAAATGTTGAATTCTGGTCTCCGCAATTCAAGATGGGTAGAGAATTAATGGAGAGAGTTCAACACAGAACTACGAGGATGATTGGGAGTCTGGAATGATTGGGGGTCTGAAACATCTGCCTTCTGAAGAGAGATTGAGAACATTGGGACTTGTTAGTTTGGCCAAAAGAAGCCTCCAAGGGGATTTAATCTCTGTCTAGACATCTGTGAGGGCTAGGGACCAAGAAGGAAGGAATGCTCTCTTTTCAGTGGTGTCATACAAGACAAGAGGTAATGGATGCCAGGTTGAACACAGGAAGGTTCACCTCAGTCTGAGGAAAAACTACTTTACAGTCAGGTTTATGAAATATTGGAAGGGGTTGCCCATGAAGTTTGTGGAGTCCCTTTCTCTGGAAATGTTTCAGACCTGTCTGAATGTCTGCACAGTTGATTGCCACTATGTCTTCTTGCTTTGTGGTGATGCTAGGTGATAGGGTGGACTTGATGATCTCAGAGGTCTTTTCCAGCCTCAATAATTCTGTGATTCTGTGATTTATTGCTTGTGAATCAAAGTAACATTTATTTTGGGATCATGGGTAAGTGGGAATAAGAATTTATTTGAAAGATTATGTGAAAAACATTCTGATATTAATGAATTGTTAGATCACAGAAATGCATCTAAGATACCTGAGAGCTCTAAACTAATGAATAACAGTTCAGAATCATATTTAGTACCTATAAAATACTCTCAGAACGTTTAAGGTTGTACCTATTCTGTCAAACCAAAAATCTAGCAGATTCTTTGTAAGTCCAATTCACTTTGTAGTACAAAAAGAACATTTAATGTCATGCTGAGATTTAAATGTCCACACATGAAGGAAGAGTTGAAACCTCTTTTAATAAAGCAAATCTAAGCTCGTATGTTACTCTAATCCCTGAAGACTTGACTGACTGAATGATTTTAGTAGACAAAGGATTCTTAAACTTTTTAGATCCAGATCACAGTTATATTCTGATTGCAATTCTTCCCATTTCCCAGTGTCTCTGATTATACTCCTCACATGTCAGTCTTTTGATCTTTGTCTCAGGCCGAATCATACAATTCTCCTGCTGTTAGACTGAGTGCTAAAAACAGTGCCCTGCATATGAGCTGCACTTGCATCCCAAGGGATTTATCCCCTAAGGGATTTTACTTCTAGGAACTATGGACAATGATGACTATGCCCAAGTACTTTCCTTAAAGCAGAGTATTTTTTACTTTTAAAATGAAAAAAAGTATTCTTTGTGGAAAGATTTTAAAATTGTTAGCCTACACATTTCTGACATAAATCTGTCTGTCCTTTATAATGAGTGATGTGTAGTTAATAGTCTAATGGCATTTGTGATAGAAGAAGCCCAAACTGTCTTACCCACTGTATGGGATATGGTTTTTTTTCCCTGTTTCTTAGTAAAGGCTACAGGCATTGCACTACAAGGTTCCAAGAAATGTCTGAGCTTTCACATTTCAACTGGAAACCAGAGAGATATGAGCAGATTGTGGTAACAGAGAATAAAAGAAAGCCCACGTATCCCTAAGAGTAAGGGACAGGGACCTTTACTGGCACTACAGTCACCCCATTGAGCAAATCACATTGCTGAGGACTCACTGTGACAGCCACCAGCTGCCTGCTTGGCAAAGCCTGTCTTATTAAATTCAGCATTCAGAATGACCTTGGGAGAGAAGCATAATGCAAAAGAACTAGGGTGGATACTCGAAAGACTTGCACAACAGTTTCTATTGTGATATAACGAGTCTTTTCTCCATGAAACTGTACATTCAAGATCAGTACTACTGTAACAGAAAGATTTACAATTGTAGAACCTATGTAAGACTGATTCACTTAGATTTTACTTAGGCTAACAGCAAGTGTTGCTTTCCAAGTACAAAGTCTTTTCGTTCGTTATGGTTTTGGAAACTGTAAGCAAAAACTAGAAGCTATTTTATGTGCTTCCTGCAAGCAGAGGGGGTTAGGAGCTCTGGTTTCAGGTTTCTGCTACTCCTTTCACCCACATCTTCTGGAGTCCAGCTTGACTTCTTTCTAGGAGCACAGGCTGAGCAAATAGGTGTTGTTCAGCCTGGAGAACAGGAGGCTGTGAAGTGCCCTAAGCTACTATGCAACAACTTATGTATCATAGAGTCATAGAATGGCCACGGTTGGAAGGGACCTTAAAGATCATCTAGTTCAAACCCCTCTGCACAGGCAAGGATACCTTCTCTAGATCAGGTTACTCACGGTCCCAGACAACCTTCAACACTTCCAGGTACGGTGCAGCCACCACTTCCTTGGGCAACCTGGTCCAGCATCTCACCACCCTCATAGGAAAGAATTTGTTCCTCATGTCCAACCACTATGTGCCCTCTTCAAGTCTGGAACCCTTTCCCTTTGTTCTCTTGCTACCATCCATGTAAAAAGCCTACCCCAGCTTTCTTGTAGCCCCCTTTAACTATTGAAAAGCTGGAAAGTCACCTGGGACCCAACTCTTCTCCAGGTTCCTCAGCCTGTCCTCAGAGGGAAGATCCTCCAGCCCTCTGATTATTTGAGTTGCTCTCCTCTGGACCCTTCTAGGAACTCCCTGTCCTTCTGATGTTGGGGCCCTCCATAAGTGGACCCTGTGCTCCAGGTGGGGTCTCACAAGTGCAGAGTAGAGGCAGAGAATCCCTCGTTTCTCACTGCTTCTTTTGCTGCAGCCCAGGACAAGGTTGGCTTTCTGGGCTGCAAGCACACACTGATAGCTCCTGTGAAACTTCTGGTCCATGAGTCTACATGAGGGGTTTTTTTATTGCTTCCATTGTAAAATATTAAATTAAATAAATAGTGCCAACATATTTATTTCAATTCATCTCAGTGAATCTAACTAAACATATTTTGATTAGAGTAGGAACATGAAAGATCTGCTGACTGTGAGTAACAAACTAGTTATGACAGCTAAAGCATGGTTGCACTCACTGCAAATTTAACAAGTGTTGCATAATCACAGGAACAACGTATCAGGATTGACAATTTTTAATTGCTAACAGCATTAAAAAGGAGGTTTTCTAGATTTCATTGCCTAACAAAACATAAAATATCTTTAAATCTCTGCAATGTTATCATGCGACAACATGCAGAACAAATTACTGATATTATTGAAAAGATTTTAATAAATTCCTGATGATAAGAGCCTGTGCTGAATATTGTCATGCACAAGAAGGTTATTCCAGGCAATGGGAATGTCTGTAACTTTAATATAATATCTGCATTCTACTCCTAATTTTCATGTGTTGTGCTATTTGCTTTCCAAGTACTGTAAAGGTATTTAAGCTTAGATGATCTTTTGAGGTGCCTTCCAACATGTAACATTCTATGACTAACTGTTTGCACATTTATTACAAATATGCTGTATTGCAGAAAATGATTGGTTAACATAATACCTGAGGGTTACTCCGTAGAAATATTAGTTTAGATTTTCATATGTTGAAAGTAATCTCTTGAGGGAACAGAATTCCACAATGGTTGGCTAAAAATACATTTTTAAATAATAATTTAAAGATACTAGTACAAAAAATACATTCCTGTAAAAAATACAAGACACAAAAACCTTGGAAAGGTACCTCAGAGAGGTAAAATCCATAGTTCTGAGCACGAAAGTAACAGATAGAGGTAATTAATTCAACAATACAAAAGTCATGGAATCATAGAATAATTCCAGTTGGAATGAAACTATGAAGATAATCTTGGAATGTAACTATAAAGATTGTTAAGTCCATCTCTCTGCTCCTTGAAGGACTACCTAAATCTAGACCATATCACTAAGGCCATCATCCTCATGCTCCTTGAACTCTGGCAGACTCGGTGCCCTGACTACTTCCCTGGGAACACTGATCAAGCACTCTCTCAGTGAAGAACCTCTACCCAATGTTCGATCTGAGCTCCTCTTGAAGCAGCTTCATTTATTTTCCTCATGTCTTATTGCTGGTCAACAAAGAAAGATCTGCACCTCCCCTTCCTTGTGAAAGTTGTAGACTGTGATGAAGTGACCCCTCAGCCTTCTCTTCTCCAAGCTGAACAAACCAAACCAGTGTCATCAGCTTCTCTTCATAGCTCTTGCCTCCAGGCCTTTCACCATCTGGGTCACTCTCCTCTGGACACATTCTAATAGAATTATGTCCTTCCTGTATTGAAGTGCCCAGTACTGCACACAATACTTGAGGTGAGGCTTCATGAGTGCAGTGTAGAGTAGGACAGTCACCTCCCTTGAATAGCTAGATGTGCTGTGCTTGAGCATTCCAACAGGTAGGAAGTCACTGAAGGGATCCAGAAGACCTACATGGTTAAACAGACTGCTGCTGGGCAAACTCAAAAGGAAAAAGAAAGTCTATAGATTACTAAAGGAGGGGATGAACAATTGAGATGACTGCAAGGCTCTAGTGAGAGAATGTAGAGTCTCCTCCAAGCTAAAGAGACCCAGCTCCCTTAACCTCTCCTCATAAGGAAAGTGTTCCACTTCCTTCATCACCCTCATTGATCTATGCTGGATTCCCTCCAGCAGCTCCGTGTTCCTCTTGAACTGAGGGCCCCAAAACTGGACACAATACTCCAGATGTGGTCTCACAAGTGCAGAGTAGAGGGGGAAAGGACCCCTCTCAATCTGCTAACCACCCCCATTCTCATCCACCTCAGGATGCTGTTGGCCATCTTGGCCACAAAAGCACATTGCTGGCTCATGGTCATCCTGCTGGCCACCAGGACCCTCAAGTCCCTTTCTCCTAAACTACTCTCCAACGGGTCAGTCCTCAACCTATACTGCTGCCTGGGGTTGTTCTTGCCCATATGCAAGACTCTACACTTGCCCTTGTTATAGTTAAATTCTTCCCTCCCCAGGTCTCTAGCCTGTCCACGTCTTGCTTGATGGCAGCAGTCTACTGCGGTATTGGCCACTCCTCCCATCCAGCTTTGTGTCATCAGCAAACTTGCTGACAGTGCACCCTAAAACCTCATCCAAGTCATTAAGGAATAGATTGAATAGGACTGGTCTCATTACCAACCCTTGGGGGACTCCACTAGATGCAGGCCTCCAACTAAGACTCTGTCCCATTGACCACTACTCTCTGGCTTCTATCCTGCAGCCAGTTCACGATCCACCTCGCTACCTGATCATCCAGTCCACACTGCCTCGGTTTGGCTGTGAGTATGCTATGTTAGCCTGTGTTATATGCCTTACTGAAGTCAAGATAGACTACATCAACTGCTCTGCCATCATCTGCTCATCTGGTTTTTCCCTCAAAGGAGGCTATTAGGTTGGTCAAGTATGACTTCCCCTTTGGTGGAGCCATGCTGACTGTCTCTAATGACTCTCCTTTCCTTGATGTGCCTGGAGATATCATCAAGGATAAATTGTTCCATCACCTTTTCTGGAATGGAGGTGAGACTGACCGGTCTATAGTTACCTGGGTCCTCCTTCTTACCCTTTTTGAAGATTGGAATGATATTTGCAGTCTTCCAGTCCCTAGGAACCTCTCCTGATCCCCATGACTTACCAAGGTGATAGAGAATGGCCTAGCAGTGACATCCACTATCTCCCTCAGCACTCGCAAGTGGACCCCATCAGGGCCCATCAATTTATGTACATCCAGTTTGCTCAATTTATCCCTAACCCAATCTTCATCAATCAAGAGAAGCTTCTCTCTTGTCTCAACTTCCTCTGGGGCCTCAGCAGTCTGGGGCTTGATATCAAGACAGCTCCCAGAAGTATAGACAGAGACAAAGAAGGTGTTCACTATCTCTGCTTTCTCTGTATCTCCTGTCTTCAGGGTACCCACCTCATTCAGCAGGGGGCCTACATTGCCTCTAGTTAGTTTTGCCTGTAATGTATTTGAAGATGCCTTTTTTGTTGCCCTTGACCTCTCTTGCAAGCTTTAATTCCAAGGAGGCCTTGGCTTTCCTAGATGCGTCCCTACATTCTGTCACCGGAGCCTTATCATTATGGACTTGTTTATCTGCGTGCTGGACATTTTGTCCTGAGGATATTGTGACAGACATTATCAAAAACTTTGCTAATATCTAAATATCCCTCTCCATTTCCTGGTTTCCCTTGATCAACTAGATGGGTGATTTTATAATAAAAGGAAATTAATTCAGCTAGACAAGACTTTGATCTCATGAGCTTCTGCTGGCTATGACAAATGCCTGTGTTGTCTCTCAACATCTTTCAGTAACTTCCAAAATAACATTCTCTATAATTTTTGTGGTGCTGAAGTTAGAACGACAGCCCTGTAATCACCACTGCCTTCCTTCTTACCCTCTTTGAAAATTGGCACAAGTCAAGCAATATTATTAAGGATTATTAAAAATAACAGGACTTTGAGTTAATTTAGAGTACACAGATGAATTAGAGTTAAATCCAGGTTGTAGAGGTCAGTCATAGGGATGGTTATATGTGGTTTTAGGCTAGACCAAGTTCTGCATGCTCAACAGAGTCAAATAGTTTTAATTCCAAATTATTTCAATGAGTATTGGTGTTAATTTGTGTCTAAATGAGAGACATATTCAGAGTAATAAGCACAGAAACTAGTCAGTATTTTCAAGAGGAGTACTGTCCTTCTGAAAGAAAGAAATAGGAAATTTAGGGGAGTGGCCTATCAGGAACATAAAGACAAGGAGGTAATGTCGAGTAAAAGATGTAATGTAAGCACAAGGACATAATGGAACCAGAGAGGTTTCAGTATAAGAATGAGTCTGAGTTCTGGTTATGAGGAGAAAAGCCTTTTCCCAGCAAGGACAGAAAGGCAATGGAGCAAGTTACCCTGAGACACTGTGTAGTCTCCAACATTTGATCTTCAGAGGACTTCAAGACTGACATAGTCAAACCCTGTAGCATCCTGGTCTCACCTCACAAGTAGCCTTGCAACAGGTGTTTGGACTCAGATGTCCTGAGGTGCCAACCTGGAATTACCCTATGATCCAAACATGAATAACTGAGGAAGTAATTACTCCTAAGGGTTTCTTTTTTTTTCCAGACACACAAAAAACCCTCCACAAACCAGAGTAACTACATTTAACTCTTACAGCAGAGAAGTTGTGGAACAACCTATTAATCAGAAAAGAAAAAGCCAAAATATATGTTCTTTCAGGTTGTATTGGGTTTTGGATTTGGTTCTTTATTCTTATACTAAAATCTTTGATTCTTATACTAAAAGTGTGACTTGTCTGACTGAGACACTAAGAAATAACTTTATTTCTAGATTCCTTTGCCCTTTTCCACAGTCAGAACTATGACTCTTCATTTCCTGCAGTACGTTTGAAAATGTTTTCCCTCAGAACTGCTATTAATTTGAGGTGAAGCCTACCCGAAAGAACCATTCAAGTATGAAAGATCATGGCTACATCTGCCCAACCTGAACTCATTAGACGAATTTGGCATGGCCTGGGAAAATAACCCAAGTGCAGGCAATTCTTATGGGAGAGGCTTCCTGAAAGCTCAGACAAAGCAAAGAAATTACTTCTTTCCAGCAAAGAAACACAGAAACAGAGGTGAACTCTTAAGAGCTTTATAAACCTATAAGACATTTAGGGCAGGATGCCAGAATGCGATAATGACCCAGGCAGCAATAACTCATTGGCTTTCGATGTAGAGACAGTCAGACAGTTTGGTCTCACCTCAACTGATTAAAGAGGCCTGTGGCAACTTAGTCACAAAGTTTGAAAGCAATAAATGTAAACAGCAATTTGAAACAGAAAACAGTAATCCCACAGAGGGTGAAGGAAATATATACCTGAACCTCTGCAAGGTGCTGAATCACAGATTCATAGAACCTTAGGGATTGGAAGATACCTGAAAGATCATCCAGTCCAATCCCCTTGCCACAGCATGATCACCTAGATCAAGTTGCACAGGAGCATGTCCAGGCGGGTTTTAAATGACTCCAGAGATGGAAACTCCACAACCCCCCTAGGCAGCCTGTTCCAGTGCTCCATCACCCTCACCGTGAAGAAATTCCTTCTCGTATTGATGTGGAACCCCCTATGTTCCACCTTACACCCATTGCCCCTTGTCCTATCGTTGGATGAATGTGAGTAGAGACTGGCTCCATCCTCCTGACACCCACTCCTTCCATATCACAGTATCACAGTATTACCAAGGTTGGAAGAGACCTCATAGATCATCAAGTCCAACCTGTCACCACAGAGCTCAAGGCTAGACCATGGCACCAAGTGCCACGTCCAATCCTGCCTTGAACAGCTCCAGAGTTGGAGACTCTTATCAACATTAATGAGGTCACCCTTAAATCTCCTTTTTTCCAAGCTCAAGAGACCCAGTTTCCTCAGCCTTTCCTCATAAGAGGGGAAGACTGAGCTCCAAGTTTAATCATTAATCATTAAACCAGTTTACCATAGGTGAATGTGAACAAGAAAATGTGCATCACCGTCAGTCATTTTTTTGAAAGTTTCAATCCATATTGGGAAAAAGCATTCATTTAACTTTTTAGCTTAACAAAGAAATAATTAAATATTCAATACAGTAAGCAGTGCAGACATTTCCTCAAGTGCTTAGCTATAAAAATGATGAAAAATTATAGTGTTAGCAAGTACAAAGTCCAATTTGCAAGGTGTATACTTACACTAGACATAATGAGAAATGAATGCAAACGGGAAACAGCAGATAAATTTGTACTGGGTCTATTGGATAATTTTATTTCCTCCATTTATTAATTGAATGTAGCAACATTTTGACTACATAAAATATTTTCAACTTTTTCTAATTATTTAAAATAGGAAATGGTTCATATTTACAGATTGTCCAGCTTGTCAACTGTTGGTCTTAGTAGTATCTGAGACATCTTCTTTGCCACAGTAATTTTTATTTTCCCATTTTTTAGCAGTGAGAAACCCCAGGTACCAGTATAGGTTGGGGACTGATCTGTTTGAGAGCAGTGTAGGCGAAAGGGACCTGGGGGTTGTGGTGGACAGCAGGATGACCGTTATCCAGAAATGTGTCCTTGTGGCCAAGAAGGCCAATGGCATGCTGCAGTGAATTCTAAGGGGGTAGTTAGTAGATCGAGAGAGGTTCTCCTGAGTCTCTACTCTGCCATGCTGAGACCACACCTGGAATACTGTATCCAGTTCTGGGCCCCTTAGTTCAAGAAAGACATGGATCTGCTTGAGAGAGTCCAGTGCAAAACCACAAAGGTGACGAAGGGAAGAAAGGCTGAGTGAGCAGTGTCTCTTGAGCTTGAAAAAACAGAGACTGAGAGGTGACCTCATTCATGTTTATAAATGTGGACAGGGAGGGTGTCAGGAAGATGGAGCTAGGCTCTGCTCAGTGGCATCCAATGTGGAGTCTCCTTCTCTGGAGACATTTGAAACCCAGCTGGACATGTTCTTGTGCAACTTGATCTAGGTGATCGTGCTGTGGCAGGGGGATTGGACTGGATGACCTTTTGAGGTCCTTTCCAGTCCCCAATGTTCTGTGATTCTGTAGTAAATCAGATACAATAGATACCCTATAGTCTAATATTTAATATTTTCTGAGGTTCAGCTCACTGTGAACATCTTGTTTTTATCGAATAACTGTAGAAAGGCTTCGAGCATCAGAGTTAGTCATAGAGGTAGGTTTCCTTAAAAATGTGTTTCTGTTCTTCAGGTAGCTGATTCTGACTCTCCAGGGGGAGCTCTGTCATTGACCTGAATAGGGATGAAGCCAAGGGAAATTTAGGTAGCTGAAATGCTCAGTTAGTAGGTATTGCAATTAGAGATAAAAAGACCCTTAGAAACTATTCCTTAGCTGTTCTTCATACTCCTGTTAGTTACCTACTGGTGAGTCTTTGTTCATTCACTGAGATAACCATTCAAAGTGATTTAGAAAACCTTGATTCACAGTTAACCAAAAGATTGGAATCTGTGCCTTGGCAAAGTATCACAATACCATGGTCACGGAAACCAATTCCATTCTCAGCAGTTTAAATTACTTCTTCATTCTTTCCTTTTTATACCTAATTTAACCATTTATAAGCACATAATTGTCCACTGAATTAGTAGCATTAAACCCAGAATGCTTTGGAAGAAACAACATTATAATTTTGGAATAAGTACTGCTAGCACTCTATTATATATTCCTGTTGGGTTTTTATTAGAAGAACATTCAGTCAGTATTTAGTCCACTCTTCAAGTGGAAACTATGAAAGTTAGGTGAAAAATAGGCACTTTTATTCCCTCTTTTGCAAGTTATTTAATTTGTTTAAAAGATGATGAATGGAGCAGAACCTATCTCTGAGGAGGAAAGGCTAAGGGAACTGGGTCTCTTGAGGTCAGAAAAAAGGGAACTGAGGGGTGACTCCATTAATGCCGATAAATATGGAAAGGGTGAGGGTCAGGAGGATGGAGTCAGGCTCTGCTCGGTGGCATCCAATGATAAGACAAGGGGCAATGGGTGTAAGCTGGAAGATAGGAAGTTCCACATCAATATGAGAAGAACTTCTTCACGGTGAGAGTGACGGAGCACTGGAAGGGCCTGCTCACGGGTGTTGTGGAGTCTCCTTCTCTGGAGACATTTAAAACCTTCCTGGACATGTTTCTATGCAACTTGATGTAGGTGATCATGCTGTGGCAGGGGGATTAGACTAGATGATCTTTTGAGGTCCCTTCCAATCCCCATTGTTCTGTGATTCTGTGTGACATTACACCTGTTGTGTCTAATGAGTCCCAGCTGACCCATTTACTCCAAACCATGGTTTGATTGACATAAATTGCATCTGCATTAGCATGTAAGCTGAGATCAATAGTGTATTTGAGCTGGGGCTGGTTAGTTTGAATAAGAAGAGGTAAGGGGAGACCCCGTCACTATTTACAGCTACCTGAAGGGACACTGAGTGCTGGTCATTAATGATAGAACAAGAGGGAAGGGCCTCAAGCTGTGCCAGGGCTGGACATGAGGAAAAAGTTTTTCACAGAAGGTGTAGTCAGGTGCTGGTTGGAATAGGCCACCATCACTGGAGGTGTTTAAAAGTTGTGTAGATGTGGTGTTGGGAGAACTGGTTTAGGGGTCAACTTGGTAGTGTAGCGTTGATGTAGACTTTATGATCTCAAGGGTCTTTTCCACCTGGAATAATTCTATGATAAAATTACTCTCCTACTTGTGCCCTCCCACTATTCTTTACTTCACATTATGGAAAAGCCTCAGAGTGAAGCTGACAAACTGTAACTCAGTTGAAACTGAAGTGGAAGGTGTGCTGCAGGGGTACTAATTAAGAGTTCTCCAACCAGCAACAGAACCTAGCCTATGGGGGCTTCCTAGGGTTATTGCTAAGGGGCTCCTCCCCTCTTCTCCTAAAGGCACCTGAAGTTACTCATACTCAACAGAAATGTACTATTTGATAACGTAAACAGTTTTTACTTTTACAGTCAAACTCTTGGTCAAAACACCATAGGGGAAATTTGAAAATACTCACTTTTTATGCATTAATGTTTGGAGGGTAATTGCTTATAACCCAGTATTGTAGTAGTGGAGTTTGATCAAGCTCTTAAAAAATTAACTGACACTGGATTCAGAGAGTAAAATTGAGACCATACAGCCCACAAGAAATACAAAATCAAAAATTGTGCAAAAAATTATCTACATTTGCAAATCATCAAATACTTGAAAGCTGAAAGTAGAAAGCAGACACAGAAGAGAGACACATAATACCCATTATCTGCACTTGGCTATTGTACATCGATTTATAATTTAACTTGTCTTTGAAAGAGAAGAATATTTATCATTTCAGGAGCAATGGAACAGAATCATGTTTGCAGCAGTTTTCACTTTAAAAAGACATGTTCTGTGGGTATCTGCAATTAATAACATTCTGATATCTATAATTTTTGTTTACCAACTGGTGGAAAGAGAAATCCTTAGCTACTGGAATCACACTGCTATAAATAGTTCAATTCTTCTGCCTCCATTGTAACAGGAGATGAGAGAAGTTATGAGTATTCGAAACAGTTTACAAATATAGTGCTTGCTATACATTTTGCTGGAGCTAAATATCATGAATTAGTGTATAGTAAGATAACTTCTCACTGAATGACTGAATGTTAGGCTACATTCGTTTGCTGATGGTTTTTCATCTAACTTTGTAGTAGGGCTGCAAGTCTGTGGCACTAGTACTCTACCTTATTAACTAGAAAGAGAATAACGTAGATTAACATTAGATGTCTAAATGTTATTCTTTGAAATCTGAAATGGTCAATCTAGATGGTCTTAATACAGGACCATTACCAACTGGAAGTTTTTCTAGTCTTGGTTGCCTATTTTAGATTGAACAAAATTATCCCGCTGTTCATCTTTCCACTAACCATGAAGTGCTTAGAACATAAAACTTTGAAGTAATAATTTTCTTTCTAAATTTCTAAAGAACATGTCCCACCTGGACATGTTCCTGTGCAACTTGATCCAGGGGATCCTGCTGTGGCAATGGGATTGGACTAGATGATCTTTCAAGGTCCCTTACGGTCTCTAATGTTCTGTGAGTCTGAATGATCAGCTTAGCCTTTTCATGCTAATGGTAAGCCATCAGCAGTTTTTCTGGAAGATATGTAGCCTGTGAAGTAAGATATTTGTCTCAGTGCCAAAACAAAACTGCATACCAGTGTTCAGAGCTTTGACTGATCTCACATTTTTTCTTAATGCTGAGTTGTGGCTAAAGAGGAAGCCATAAAGTCAACGTGTTTATGCCCACCCCTCATTCCTTGTTAAAAAGCACAATCTGATGATTTCTGAAGTCATATCAGATACTGTCAAAGTAAGGTTGGACATGCTGCATACATCCATTTTTTGGTGCAGTAGCCATAAGCATTGGGTAGTTATCACTCATTGGAACCACCATGCAATTGTTGCAGTTTTGTGTCAGAAAGCAGAAAAATAATCATTAAAAATGAAAAAAAAGATTAAATTAATAAATAAAATGAAAATTAAAAATAGTCACTGAAAGCAATACAATAAAAACTTGTTAGCTTTTCGTTTGGGCTTTAGTTAAGTGATGAACCGATGAATATTTTGCTCTGGTCAGAGTCAAGGTGTTTTGCATAGCTGAAAAGATCACATAGATGAGCATTCATCTTTTATGAAGAGAGGAACTTTTAAGAAAAATGGGGGAAAAAATTAAAAACTGTTATTCAAAAAGACTGATAAGATTTAACCATCTTGTTATGTTTAATTGGGGCAACATAAGGCAGAAGTAAACAACATAACTCATAAAATGCTAAAGCTTGATTGCCAAGAGAGAAGAAAGGCATAACCTTATTTTCGCAGGTAAATATCGCTGTGGAAATCAGTTTTTACATTTCCTATTGCTTATTTGTCACAAAAGAGAAATTATTTGTGTCAGGTCTCATTTATAAGTAAGATCTAGCTTTTTTAATCAGAAAAAGTAAAGTCAGTTTGCCTTCTCCAATGTCTTAAAACTAGACCTATGAATCAATTATATCCAGGGACAGTTCTTACCCTGGGAATAGCACGACCTATTCTCAGTAGAATTTAATATCCTTTAAGTAAAGCAACGTGACTTCCAGCATCATTCTATGACTTGTTTTCCTCTTGCTCTGAGCATCCTATCACCAAGTTCAGCTCCAAAACAAACTGGAATGGGAACAGTTTAATCTTTTTGTATAATCAGTGACAGTAAGCAGCAGTCTTTGAAGACTTCAGGAGGAATAGCATTAATTTCTTTACCACAGTCATCTGTTTGATAGCCTTAACCCTAATCTTAACCCTAAGTGGCAGACTTTCCAAAACTGTGTGGGTTAAGTTTTGCAGGACTGACTGCTGACATGACATGACAGGGTATGGAACCAGTTTGATTCCATCATATGACAACTTGAGGACCAACAATATCCACTCTCATGGATACAAAAGACATGCTTGGATGGCAATCTCCTCTCTTTTTCACTCACTTTTGCTACTGGCTTGACACTCTTGAAGGGGCTCACTCACCTGCCTGCTTTGCATGTGAAGATGATGTGGCTCCTGTTCAGGAATTGGGTGAAAAAAAAATCATCTCCTTTCCCCTATCCTTTATAATTCCTGCCCTTATTGTCTCCGTATTGTATTTTTCACTTGTTTTCCTTCTATTTCAGTTTCCACGTGGTTGCTATTGGTGTTTGCCACCTGCAGGGAGGGGAAATCCTTTGTCCAGATTTTGCAGGAGGTTCATGCCCAGTTCCAGGCAGCTGGTGAAGCATTGCTGCCTGCCAGTTTGATGGGGAATCCTTTGTCTTGGTTTTGATTGCTTTTTTTATATGCAGCCAGTTAGTGTGTTTACAGTTTTTCTTCTTTTCTTTCCTTTTTTGTAGCTGTTCTTGTTCTTTATTAATAAAATCTGTCATCACTTCTCTTTACTTTAAATGTGTCCTTAGTTTTTTCTTGATTGAAGGCCCTGGCAAATTAGAAACAGGACACTGTTATGTTTTTCAAGTCAGCAAAACCTGTGCTGTGCATGTGGTGATTACTTTGCCAGCGTGAGGGTGAGTGGGGAAAATATTCTCACATTTTCTTTTCTCATTTGCTTAATCATAGAATCATAGAATCATTAGGGATTGGAAGGGACCTCGAAAGATCATCTAGTCCATGGGTGCATAAGGAAGAAAAAAGGGTAACTCAAATAAAATATCAAATAAAAAAGCAATTCTAGAGTAGCTCCATCACTGATAAAATTTCAAAATCAAGGGGAAAAGTGCTTGTAAAATTCCTTACTCCAATTTTGTTAACTTTGTATTTTCTAAACTGCAGCTCATTTTCTGCTAAGCTAAGCATTGTAGAACAGAAACAATTATTTTTATCAATGACAATATTTTTTGTCATTGGGGACTTAGTTTTTAATCATCATTCCAGTCAATAAGAGCTTAACATTGACTTTCAAAATTTGAATTTGTATAGGCAAACAAAAAGCTTCCTAGGCTTTCAGTGCAGTGAGGCCTGATCAGGGCTGTCATTGACCAATTTTGTTCTTTAAGAGTGTTCACTAGTCTTCTGAACTTTCACAGTGTTCATTAAGCCTTTCTCCTCTTTGGTTTTTGTGATTTTGAAGAAGTCAGGACTGTATTCTGAAGCTTTTCACTTGATCAGTCCCTTCATGCACACTTGTAAATCTGCCTCCTCATTTTTGGCTCCTGTCTCACCTTTACAAATACATTAACTCAGAAGCCTTCCTTTAGTCAATCTTGCTAATGGATATTACAGTTAAGGTCGAGCAGACTGTGTGTCAGGTTGATGGTATCAACTTCATCTCTTTAGGAAAATGGAACAAAAATTGAGTTGTGGTGTGAGCTGGTCAGAGTTTCAGTAGTGGGGAACGGCTGGCATAGCCCACGTAAGAAGTTTTTCCATTATAAAAATTAAGAAAACCACACCCTGTAGTTGTGGAAGAGTTAGATTCAGCTAATCAGCACCTAGGTGAATGAACAGATTTGTGAGGGAAAACAAGGTTTTGTGGAGGGTTTGGTTTGTTTGTTGTTTTTTTTATCTTTAGTGTTTTATTCTCTGGGAGCTCTTGATTTTGTCTGAAGAAAAGCTGGGAGAAGAAGACAGACATACTGCTGTGTGAAAAAGGAAAGAGAGGGAAAACTTGTATGACAGCCCTTGAAATTTGGTGAAAGTCCTGATGAGCAGAAGGTCATCTGCAGACTGTGAAAGCTGGCATGGAGAAGGATCAGTAGAGACACTGGGTTCTTAAAAGCAGATGCAATGCAGGAACTCCTGTGGTGGAGCGCCTGGCTGGACCAGAGAACTGGCCACACTGGCGGCTGTGAAAGTCCCCACCATGATGTTTAAAAAGTGACTGAGGAATTGTCCCTGTGTGGTTGAGGAGGCTCACTAGCTTGCCACCTGGAGGGAATTGCAGGGTTTTCCCTTGAGGGAAAGGGGACTGCAGAGGTCCAGGACCTTGTAATCTTTTTGTTGTGGGTAGTGTTTTTTTCTTTAAATTGGGCAATGGTTTTTTTCTCTGTACTGGGAGATTCTGTCTTGTAGTTAAAATGAAATTGGATTTGTTTCCTGGAATTTGTCTTTTGCCTGTGCCCACAAGTGAGCCCTCCTTGGTTTTGTTTTGCCTCAGATCCTGAGCACTCTGCCAACTACTGATAGTCATTTTCATCCTCTGTAGAATGCTTCCCAGTTAAGAGAAGACTGTTTAAACTCCAAATTAGATACATATTTCCATGCAATCTACTTCACTCTATTCTGTTTTTTTAATAGTTCATATTTAAAAGCCCTAACAATGACCAAAATAATAGAACACATAAGTAGAAGCTTAATATGGTTTTAAGTTCCTGATACCTAGCTTAGTTAATACTGATGATGTTCCTGCAAGTTGGTTTATAGTTTATATCCTCATGCTCTTGAGTCAGATTGCAGATTCTTTCCTAAAGAAACACAGTAAAAGCAAATATAAATGTAAAATACAAACATGTCTGAGAGATTTCAGCTGAAATATGTCAAGATTTGAACTTCTTTTTATCTACCTCTTTTGAAATGTCATATGTTAGAGAATGGGTAATAAAGATTTCTTTTTAGGAATCACCCGTGCCTTCCAGTTTACAAAATCTGATAGATTATAATTTCTATAAACAATTACTTTGCAAACAAAGACAGATTAATCTGTTGTCTAGAAACCAGGCACCAAAACCTTTTGGTTATAGTTTAACATGTAGTGTGTATATAGAATATACTGTAAGAAAAAAACCCAATAAATATGTTAGAAAAACAGGACAATCTTATTTTTTCAATCGTTCTAGTATGTTAATAACACACGATATTGGCAGCTATATGTAGCATAAGAGCAGGCATTTTTCCCACCTACATTTACATATCCTCACGGACACTCTGCCAGATGGCTGTTCCACACTTTTTCTTTCAAATTTCATGTGGGAGAAAGCAGAAATGTGCAGAACTGTCGTTTTGCTGTCTTAAAGTAATACAAGACTTTCTGAAACTGCATATCACATTACACAGGGTTGGTTTTCACCAGTGATGCTTTTAAAAGATGTTTAAGAGGTTAGGAGTTTTTCCAAGTGGCAACAAAAACAAAAGAAAAAGCTCTGAGTGTTTTATAAGTATTCCTAGTATTTCACTATATGGCACTCTAGGTTTTTGGCTTACTTTAGTGAAAAGGCTAGTGAACAGTGCTTTTAAACCAGAGACTTATAGAACCATTTAGGCTGCAAAAGACCCCTGAGGTCAAGTCAAACCATTAACCCTACTCTACCAAGGTCACCACTAAACCATATCAGTAAGCACCACATGTATGAAATGTTGGATTAGCTAAGCAGGGTAGTGCCTGCTTTGCACTTGGATGGGAGACAGTCTGATTACACCAAGTGCTGTAGGCTTACCCTGCTCCAGCAGACTTAGATGATCTTTTGAGGTCCCTTCCAACCTCTAACCTTCTGTGATTCTGTGATGTAAATGTCCTGTAAACATATCTAGAGATGGTGACTCAAGCACCTTCCTGGGCAGCCAGTTCCAATATCTGATCACTCTCTCAGTGACAAAAATTATCCTAAATTAAATCACTGTATTCAGTGATTCTGTGATTCTAAAAATATGAATATTTGTTACGATCTTCATGAGAAGTGGGGGTCCTATCTGGCTCTTAGAAATTTAAAACACTAGACATTTTGCTCTGGCACAGGATTGTAGCCTGCC
The DNA here is from genome assembly GCA_013400115.1 of Rhinopomastus cyanomelas. Classification (NCBI taxonomy): domain Eukaryota; kingdom Metazoa; phylum Chordata; class Aves; order Bucerotiformes; family Rhinopomastidae; genus Rhinopomastus; species Rhinopomastus cyanomelas. Next base: position 147,126 of record VXBP01004359.1, read on the forward strand.
TTTAGCTGTAAGATTTTGTTCACAAATCATAAAATCATAGAATAGTTTAAATTAGGAGGGACCTCAGGTATCATCTAGCTACAACCCCACTGCCATAGGCAGGGACTCTTCTTGGTAGGTCAGATGGTTGAACTGGATGATCTCAAGGGTCATTTCCAACCTGAACGATTCTATAATTCTATGAAAACCAGAAGGAGTTGCAATAGGTTGCTTTTTAATATTTGTTCTATGCTTTCTATTAAATATAAAACAGTTGCAATTCATCAGAATTCTACTTGTAAGAATTCAATACTTCTTATGAGTAAAGATACATTATGAGATTGTTATTTTCTTTTGGGGCTAAAAAGTGATGCACCTTGAATGCAAGGTTTTATTTTCTTAATATTTTACAATAGATTCCAGAAATGTACTAGTGAGCTGCCTTTTCTTAATTGGAAGGGTAACTTTTGTTATTCCTATGAGTCTCTTGCAAACTATGTGTAGTTCTTAGCCTCAGAAGATCATTTGAAGTGTTTGTGTGACTATCTGTATAGACACATTATGAACTAGGTTATTTCATTAAGTTATCAGTATTTTTTCCCTGGAACTTTGCCTTAGTCACTACAATAGACATAGAAGCTAATCAATATTTGTGTTTTCTCTGTCTATTACTGTAGCCCTGAACTGAACAGCCAATTACTTAGGTTCTCATGGGACTTTTATATGATACTCATCCTCATCTCTCTGCTATCTGAATGCTTTGAAAATATTGATGAATTCTTATCTGCAACAATTCTTACAAGTAGAGATACATTATGAGTAATTTTTGAGATAATAAGTTAATAGTTTCCATTGGAATTTCATGACAAATATTTATAGTCATCTTGTTTCATGAAAGAGTCTGACATCTGACATCTCCCTAGTCTTGTGTCCTTTCAGATCCATTCATCTCCCAAATCAAAATTATAAATATTTGAGTGCTTGGTGAAAAACTGTATATGCATCATCCTTGTTCCAAAAAACCCTCTAGAGTTACTACAACTACTTAGGACATGATACAAACAAGCTATGAACACAGCAGCCAGGGCTCCTGTGATTCTACTTAAAAGAAATCAAGTGTTATTAAGGGTTCTGCTGGACTCTCACTAATTGTCAGAGAAATCTTGTCAAGACAGGATTGCTTCTTTGAAGATATTCCACTTGAATTTTGATGAACAGCCTATCCAACAAATAGGTTTCATTTCCACTCTCAAATTAGATTAATTGGTACTGTCATCAATTTAGGTTGGGCTGGCCACTAGTCAAATGACAGATGCTTTCTGTTAACCCCTCTGCCTTCCCCAAGGGGATAGAAGTGAATTAAAGGGTAGAGGAATTAATGTATTAAAAAAGAAAACTAACACTGCTTTAATGAAAATAGTAATAAAGCAATTACGCAGTGTCAGGAGGTCTTCATTACTTTGTTGGAATGATCAAGTGGGGACACTAATCACTATTTCTCCTAACAAAAAATGGAGGTAACACAGGTCTTTCTTAAAAATATCCTTGAAATACTCTCAGAAACATTTTATTTTCTCTGAAAGCACAACATCCTGTTACTTAAACTCCATTTGAATAGTAAAGCACTATGCAAAGGCCTTTATCTGCCACTTCTTACGTTTCCATTAAAACACTGTTTGCTTTGAATTACATTTCTTCCTACATTCAACAAGTTTCTGATGCCTGGTCCTGATGATTTACTACTTCTTCAATAGTATGTCTTTTCCCCCTGATTTACAACTTGTGTAGTAGGAATTCTCTTACTCTCTTCCATACAATCATAGAATCATCACGGCTGGAAAGGACCTCCAGGGTCATCGAGCCCAACCTTTTCTCCTAGTATCTAACCGCTAGACCATATCCCTAAGTGCTGCATCCACTTGTTCCTTAAACACCTCCAGGGATGGTGACATCACCACCTCCCTGGGTAATCCATTCCAGCATCTAATCACCCTCTCAGTAAAGGAATTTCCTTCTAACATCCAATCTGAACCTCCCCTGATGCAACTTGAGACCATTTCCCCTCGTCTTATCATCACTAATTGGAGAGAAGAGACCAACACCAGCCTTGCTACAACCTCCTTTTAAGTAGTTGTAGAGGGCAATAAGTATAGATTAATTAAAATGATAAAGTACTCACAATTTTACAGATATCTTTGAGGCAGTACTCTCTTTAAAATACTTTAAAGGAACTACAGTTAACTCCTTCCATTTATAGTTTTACTTGTTATGATTTATATTTTGAAAATAAATTTTAAATAATTTTATTTTAAAAATAATTGTTAATGTTTAAACTAGATTTATCCTTGGAATTACAGAAGAACTTAGTAGTATTTGGGTTATTCTTAATTGATAATAATTTGGAATATTAATACATCTTGTTTAGCCTGGAAATAGAGTGGCTTCCACTCATATAAGTTGTCTTACATAAATGAGAACATATGAAGTACATACTGATGCACTGAAATCACGTTTAAATTTAAATAAAATGCATATAATAGTGAGATATTCAGTTACCTCAGCTGTACTGAGAACTGAAGACCTTTTTGTAGCTTGGATTTTAAACATAACTGTAGTTTTAATGCTTGAGTTTTAACACATAACAGTAGCTTGAACTTTATATTTAGCCTGAGCCTTAACATATATCAGTGGCTTGAACTTTACATGTAACAGCAAGCAGCTTTGGAATTATGTTTAGGGTTGCTGTATAGTTTTGTTTAGACTAACTGAGCTTACAGAGAGCTCCTCAGCCTCGAAAAGAAGAAAGCAATGGAAATCCAGCTTGCACAGCAAGGTTCTTGTGCATTCTATCAGCAAAGGTGACAAGTGGAAAGTTCATCATGGAGAAGACCCCTTACCAGGGTTAACTCACAACTCAGAGTAAAAAGACCAACTTACTTTCAAAGGAAAATTAGATTTTCAGCTTTAAAAACCTGCTTTAAATTGGCTGCTAGTTACGGATAATTTTCTACTAAAAAGCAAGCACAAACCATGAAAACCCAATATTATGGAGCATTATGGTGCAAGACACAGAAAATATCTGTTTCAAATATATAAATTTTCTTTGAAATGTTCTATGTAAAAAAAAAAACCCAATAGCTAATTCTTATGTCTTCACAGTCAGATTAGTTTTTGTTTGTACTGTAACACTCAAAGTTCAAGATTTAGTAGTGTCTGCATTGTAGGTAGAATTTCACACTCATAGTCTAAGTCATGTGAGGTTGTTTTATTTCTGCTTACTATGAAGGGAAGTGTATACAAGGATCACCTGAATCTTTTTTCTCCAACCATAAATGACCACTGGATCACAGAGTCACAGAATATTAGGGATTGGAAGGGACCTCGAGAGATCATCTAGTCCAATCCCCCTGCCAGGATATTGTAGATGTTAGGAGGGATAGCGCTGGCTTATTTTGGCAAATGAAGTATTAACTATTTATATAGATCCTTATAGAGCTAAGGATAAAGACAGATGACTGAGAGTATGTAAAATAAATGTATTTTGGAAACTGCTGTTACATCACAAGCATGAAGAAAACAATTGTTCTATGTATGGTACAGGATGAGAGAGAAAACTAACTAGCTGAGCAGCAACTTTACAGAAAAGGAGACAGTGGGGTACAGTATCTAGCAGTCTTCATATCAATAAACCAAACTGCAAACTGTGATGACAGTTGTGCAGATGTTAGGGCTTTTAATGGAATTAAGAAGCACTTCCTCACAGAGAGGGTGGTTAGACACTGGAATGGACTGCTCAGGGCAGTGGTGGAGTCACCATCCCTGGAGGTGTTTAAGAAAAGACTGGATGTGCCATGTTAGAGTGGCTTGAATGACTGAGAGACTTGATGTCATTTCACCATCCTACACCTGCTGCACAACTAATCTCACAAGGGGCTTATCCTTTGCAACAGAGCCCCTAACTGAGTTTCTTTCCCTGCTTTCCAACAGCTTCCTCTGATTACTGCCCATAACTTACAAATTACCCTAATTCTTTTTTTCCTTTAATGAATCCTTTAAAGCACAATAATGAGCAAGACACAGGAAAGCAGAGTTGCAACTCCTATTCATGCCAAGTCATTTCAAAGGATCTCTTTTTTTGAAGGAAGATATAAGCCATGACAGGACTCATAATTAATGGGTCCCCTGCCTAATTTGTTTGACTGAAGCCAAGTAATAACATTGTCTTCTTGACAGGATTTTTGATGGGTGAGCATCACATGAACAAATAACTCTTTGGCCTCTATATGTAGATAAAGAGCCTGTTGGAAGATAGATAATTGAGTGACAAAGCCTCTCATAGAGCACAATTAACCCTTTTGCCCTGCAGCATAAACACCTAAAAGAGTCAGACAATCCATGCTCTAACAACTACTATTTCTTTCAAGGATTATGACAAGAGCTGCATGACTACTGCTACATTCCAGGCTTCTAAAGCTAGGTGAGATACACGTGTGACAAAAGTGCATATGCCATGTAATATTGGCCTGATTGTCCTTGTACAGATTGAAGAGAATGAAGAATAATGGTAGAATACATAAAATTTTACATGATTTGGAAGATTATCCATTGTTCCAATTCCTAATGTTCTGTGATTCTGTAGTTATGTTATGAAGGTCACAGTGGGATTAAAAAAGAACCTCTAAAATTGGAATAATTCATGTGGTAGTGTATAGAAAAGCTAAACTGTGAGTGGACACTGAACTACTTCTGCTTACGTGTGTTAGGACTTCTCTATAATTTGCACTTAAATATCTAAGAAGGATCACATTAATCATATAATATTTGCATATTTACTAAATTCATGCTTCAGTAACTCACACCATGCTTTCTGTTATCATCTGCCATGTCTGCAAGACTTTGGTCTCAGTTAATTTATTTCTCCCTTTTTGTTGCAACAGATGAAAAAAGAACAGAGCCACAGTACCAAGAAGAAACAGGGTGCTGTTGAGTTTGAGATGCATCTATGTGTTGATTGAATTAACTTTGTTCGTTGTGGATGCTTTTTAGATGTTCTGAAATATCTGAACCTCATATCTTTTAAGAGCTAATTTACCAGTTTTCTCAGTATTGCAAGCTTTTATAGAAGTAATATTAAAGGAATATCCAATATTTTCAGGGAGGTGGCATACATGAATAGATATTCATATATCAAGATATGTTATTTCTTTTTGCAGATAGAATCATAAAATGGCCAGCATTAGAAGGGACCTTAAAGATCATCTAGTTCCAACACCCCTGCACAGGCAGGGACACCTTCACTAGTGCGGGCTACTCAGGGTCCCAGCCAACTTGGCCTTCAACCCTTCCAGAGATGAGGCAGAAATAACTTCTTTGGGGAACCTGTTTCAGTATCTCACCATCCTCGTAGCAAAGAATTTGTTCCTTGTGTTCAACCTCGATCACCCCTCTTCAAGTGTGGAACCCTTTTCCTTTCTCCTCTTGCTACACACCTCTGTAAAAAGCCCTCCTCCAGCTTTCTTGTAGCCTCCTTCAGCTATTGCAAAGCTGCTCAAAGGTCATCTGGGAGCCTCCTCTTTTGCAGGCTGAAAACCCCAACTTGCTCAGCCTGTCCTCAGAGAGGTGGTGCTCCAGCCTTCTGAACAGTTTTTTACTGAAATATTTTCTTCTCCTGTCTATAGCTCATCACAAATAAATCTGTGTTCCTTTCAAAAGGGGATGAACATGAAATTCTGTGGAAAGCACACATCTATCAGCATGTTAAAGCTACAGATCTCCAGACCTTTTGTAGAAGCAATAAAATAGAGATTCCTGACAGACATGAATGCTCCAGAATACTTCCTTGTACCTCTTTGTGCTTGGCTTAAGATGCCCAAATTAGTCATAAAGATGTTTCTTCCCACACTGCTTGAGAGAGACTGAAACGTTGACAGTAGGACACAAAGGAGGAAAGAGAATCATAGAATCACTAGGGATTGGAAGGGACCTTGAATGATCATCAAGTCCAATTCCCCTGCCACAGCAGGATCACCTAGACCAAATCCAGGCAAGTTTTAAAGAAGAAAGGGTGTTTTTTAATAATCTTCTCTCTTTTATTATTTATGTACCTTATATGGACTGTTGTTAAAATGTTAATTGATAGGCTGTAAATTCTTGAGTCCATATGTGTGATGTGACACACTGTACTGTGGGAGAGCAGCCTGTACAGCTTTCTGTGCCGAGTTTAATTGCTACGGATTGTAGCCTATCCTGCAACGCTATACATTATGAGATCTTAAGTGTAAAGCTAGACAGTAAATTTACAAATAGTTTTGGAAAACCAAATATCATGCTTTAGGGTGAAGTAAATTGTCTTTACACATTGGAGTGTGTGGAAACAATAAAAATGTAGTCAGTTACACTAGAAAGATTGAGGATAAAACATGTCTCAAGTAAAGATACCTTCACAAATTTATATACTGAATTACGTCTGTTTGCCTAATAGCTGTTTCTTAAATTGCTACTTAATGATTGCTCAACAGAGATGTACTCAGGCTAGAGCTCTTAATTTGTTTCATTGTCAATCAAGACATTTGAAACTAAATTATCTTTAGTCAAATAAGCAGTAATTGAAAAGAGGCAATCAAACTGAATTATGGTGTCGTTGTGAGAGGATGGAGGCATAGCTGATTCAGCCCTCCTTGAATTCTAACACAATGTATGAATAAAAGCTTTAGGGATGACAGAAAGCAACTACGAGAGACTTCTACTGCTTGGGTGTGTGTTGTTATTACTTGTTGTTATCATATGATACTTCAGCTCGCTGCTTCTTGCAGTATGGTTTGCTCTGTCAGGAAACAGATATAAACCAAGATTCACAGAATCACTCTGGTTGGAAAAGACCCTTGGGATCATCAAGTCCAACCATCTACTCTACCTTACAAGTTCACCCCTAAACCATATCCCTCAACACCTCATCCAAACAATATTTATACACATCCAGGGATGGCGACTCAACCACCTCCCTGGGAAGCCCATTCAGTGCTTGACCACCCTTTATGTGAAAAAATCTCCACAACATCCCTTCAGGAAGTTGTAGAGAGTGATGAGTTTTCCTCTCAGCTTTTTCTTCCTCAGGCTAAAGAGCCCCAGATCTTTCAGTCTCTCCTCATAAGATTTATTCTCTAAGCCCTTCACCAGCTTAGTTGCCCTCCTCTGCACTTGCTCCAGCACCTTCACATCTCTCTTGTATTGAGGTGCCCAAAACTGGACACAGTACTCAAGATGTGGCCTCACCAGTGCCAAATACAGGGGGACGATAACCTCCCTACTACTGCTGGCCACACTATTTCTAATACAAGTCAGGATGCCATTGGCTTTCTTGGCCATCTTGGCACACTGCTGGCTCATATTCATCTTCCTGTCAATTAGAACATCCAGGTCTCTCTTTGCCAGACAACTGTCCAGCCACAGCTCCCCAAGCCTGTAGCATTGCATGGGGTTGTTGTGGCCCAAGTGCAGACTCTGGCACTTGGCTTTATTGAAGCTCCTGCCATTAACATTAGCCCATTGCTCCACTCTACCCAAGTCTCTCTGAAGAGCCTCCCTGCCCTCTGGCAGATGAACACTTCCACCTACCTTGGTGTCATCTACAAACTTACTAATGATACACTCTATGTCCTTATTGAGATCATCAATAGAGATGGTTCCAACACTGAGCCCTGAGGCATACCATTGTGTACTCACCGCCAGCTGGATTTAATTCCGTTAACCACCTCTCTTTAGGCCTGGCCATTCAACCAGTGTTTTATCCAGCAGATTGTGTACTCATCCATGCACAAACAGCCGGTTTATCAAGAATTCCATGGGGAACTGTGTCAAAGGCTTTTCCAAAATCCAGGTAAACAATATCCTCAGCCTTTCCCTCGTCCAATAGTCGGGTCATCCTGTCATAGAAGGAGATCAGGTTCATCAGGCAGGACCTGCCTTCAATAAACCCATGTTGACTGGGCTTGATCCCCTGGTTTTCCATGTGTGAAGTGCAATGGCACTTGAGATGATGTGTTCCATGAACTTCCCTGGTACTGAGGTCATACTGATAGGTCTGTAGTTTCCTTTCTGCCCTTCTTGTAGATGGGTGTTACATTTGCCACCTTCTAATCTATTGAGACTTCCCAAGCTAGCCAGGAATTCAAGTAAATAATGGGAAGTGGCTTGGCGAGCACATCTGCCTACTCTTTCAGCACCCTTGGGTGAAATCCATCTGGTCCCATAGACTTTTTTATATCTAGGTTGTGTAGCAGGTCACTGACCACTTGCTTTCCAACTCTGATGGCCTCATTCTTCTCTCCTTCTCTGTCTCTCAGCTCATGAGGCCTGTTGTCCGGGGAACACCTAGATGCATTGCTAAAGACTGAGGCAAAGTAGGCACTGAGCACCTCAGCCTTTTCCACCTCATCTGTTACTATGTTTCCCTCTGAATCCAAAATAGGATGGAGATTTTCCCTGGTCCTCCTTTTGCTATTAATGTATTTGTGGAAACTATTATCCTTAACAGCTGTAGCTAAGTTGAGCTCTAGCTGTTCTTTCGCCCTCCTGATTTTCTTTCTGCAGATTTTGACTACATCCTTAAAGTCTTCATGAGAGGTCTGCTCCATCTTCCAGAGCTCAGACTTTCTTTTTGTTCTTGAGTTGTAGCCAAAGATCCTTACTTAGCCAAGCTGGTCTCCTTCCCTGCCTACTCATCTTTCATCTCATGGGAACAGCCTGCTCCTGTGCCCTTAAGACTTCCCTCTTGAAGTATGCCCAGCCTTCCTGGACTCCTATATCTTTTAGGACAGCCTCCCAAGGGACTTTGTCAATCAGTCTCCTGAACAGGCCAAAGTTTGCCCTCCGGAAGTCTAACATAACAGTTTCACTAGTCCCTCTCCTTGTTTTTCCAAGGATTGAAAACTCAATCAGCTCATCATCACTGTGCCCCACATGACCTCCCACTTCTTCTACAAGATCTTCCCTGTTCACTAGAAGCAGGTCCAAGAGGGCACCTTCCCTGGTTGGCTCCCTTACCAGTTGTGTTAGGAAGTTATCTTTCACACACTCCACAAACTTCTGGCAATGTTCTCTCTCTACTGTGTTATATTTCCAGCAGACATTGGAAAAATGGAAATCTTCCATGAGTACAAGAGACAGTGACTGTGAAAATTCTCCCAGCTGCCCATAAAAAATTTCATCTGTTTTCTTATACTGGTTGGGTGGTCTGAAACAGATTCCCCCCCACAGTATCTCTCTTGCTGGCTTTACACCTAATTTTTACCCACAATGACTCAATTGTAACCTCACCCGCATTCATTTGTATGGCTTTATATGACTCTCCAACAGAGGGCTACTCCACCACCTCTTCTTCCTTGGTTATCCCTTCTGAAAAGTTGATAGCCATCAGTTGCAACACTCCAGTTGTGGGAGTCATCTCACCTGGTTTCTGTGATGGCTACCGTATCATAGTTTTCCTGCTTCACAAGAGCCTCCAGCTCCTCCTGTTTATTTCCCATATTGTATGCATTGATGTATAAACATTTCAGGGAGGGAGCAGAGTACACAGTTTTCAATATTGAGGGGTGATAGTCCTTCTGGTTACAAATCAATAGCTGCAATCAGTAGTATCAGAGGCAAATTGTATCAACAATAGCAGCAGTAATCAAGTAGATTATAATATTACAGGTTACTTACAATCACCTCTAGTGAAGTGAACCAGTTTTAGCAGTTGGTATACTTACAGATTAGCAATTTTAGTGAACTAAACTGATTTTTGATACACTTACAGATTAGTTATTTTTACATACACATATAAATATATATGTGTATAAACACACACAATATTACATAAATTTCAGAAAGGATTTAACTCCATTCACCACCACCAAACAGTTTTTTTTTACTTAGCACAATGCCAGGCCATAGGCTGCCAGTTTCTCCAGGAGAATGCTGTGCAAAGAGTAGGCTTTGTCACCAGACAGATGTCAAATACGCTTGTCATTACACTAAAAAACTTCTAAAAATTTAGTGCTATATCTAAATAGATAAATTGTAAATATCTGTTTTAATTGATACTCAACTTTACTAATTGTTCTTTAAAGTTACTGTGTGATGGAGAGAAATTTGCATCTGGAATGGGCTGCCCAGGGATGTAATTGAGTCACCATCTCAGTGTTTAAAAGTCACTTAGAGGTAGTTGGGGAATGTGGTTTAGGTGTGAACTGTAGAGTAGGGTTGATGGTTGGACTTGATGACCCCAAGGGTCTTTTCCAACCTGAATGATTCTATGATCTACTGCACTAAAGGCTGTAATGCACTTGTGCTACACAGCTCCTGAACCCTGGTATTGACTGAGGCAGACACTTTTCTGTGATTTTAAGACAGAATTATTATGTTTGTGGGGTGGCCTCTTTTCTCAAAAAGATTTTTCATTATATTGTTCACTGTTAAGATGATAACTCTACGTAAAGAAGAAAGTGAATATTGTCTCTCTCTCTCAATCCTATTAGGGATTTTGCTCTTCTACTCTATCTCCTGCAGGGCCTTTTCTAATTGCTGAAGAACAGGGTTTGGGTTTTTTTTGCACCAGACTTTACAAACAAGTTATTTTGTTTTGGAACATCAGCAAGTCAATAACCAATAATGGGAAGTTGAAATGTTATTCTTCTGGCATCATAATCTAATTTTAAAAAATCATTTCCTTTGCAGAGCCAAAAATTACAGGCATGTTTTAGTGATGGATGAGAGCTGGCAGAGCACACACATTTATATCTGCCAGCCAGCAGAATAATTTGTCTCAACAATTGTTGCAGCACAAAAGCATAGATTGATCTGCTTGCACTCAGCTGATAGAGACGTTATCACTTACCTTTTCACTTTCAATATGATACAAATTCTTCATTTAATAAGAAAGTGATCAATTAAATATGCATTTAGAACCTAATGAAACAGAATTTAAGACAAACCAGTGGCTACTGTTGATAGTTTTGAAGAAGATCTCTGCATGTCTCAGAGAAGCTAACTACGATTAGTTGACTCAAAGCTATTCATTTAATGGTTGATCCTGAAAAGTAACTTCATGAAATTATTTTCTATTAACTATCGATTAACTATCTTTAAATAACAGACTTGAGTTTATTTATTTAATTGCTGTTATCATTAAATCACAGTAAAACAGTAATAATAAATTATGAATAATACAATAATTGTTAATTTAGGAAATACTGTATTAATTATTTTGAAATAAGATAGTGAATTTATTTGCATTCCTCTGCAGATAGATTATTAAACTCAATTATTTCATCATTCCCTCTGCAGTGTATATTTTATGTAAGAATAATTCCTAACCAAATAAAAACAAACTACATAGTCCAGGAGCAAAATGACAAGGCTCTTGTAAGGCAAGCTACTCTAGGAGTAGGAGATGCCTATTGTAAGCTGGAACATAGGAGGTTCCACATAAATATGAGAAGAAACTTCACAATGAGGGTGACAGAGCACTGAAATGGGCTGTGCAGGGGGTTTGTGGAGTCTTCTTCTCTAGAGACTTTTAAAACCCACCTGGTCATGTTCCTGTGCAACTTAATCTAGGTGATCCTGCTCTGGCAGGGGGATTGGATTGAATGATCTTTCCAGGTCCCTTACAATCCCTAACATTCTGTCATGCCAGCTAGGCTGTTAAGGCAAAGTCATCCCTGAAAGTGTTTGACCACCATAAGCAATTATCTGTCTGTATTTCTCACCAGTACTTTTCTTCTGATCAGTGACTTTCCACTTCAAACCAGACTGTCTTTATGGTTGTTCACATCAGAGGTCACATCAACAGCAGAATGTTCAAAAGCCTCAGGAAAACTATTAGATCTCCTTATGCTCTATGTGAAGCATAGTACTGAGGTTGCCTTCAAGACTAAATTTCCTGTGCAGACAATGAAGCCATATTGCAGTCAGATCTCACTTACTCACTCATGAATGCGAACATTGACAAGAAATCCATTTCATACTAAACAATACAGGAAGGTCACATTTCAGCAGAGAGTAAAAATCTCTGATTTTATAGCTACAGGTTACATTAGTGGCATTTAAGAGTAAGATGGACTGGGAAGATGCAGACTAAAGAGAAAATGGAAAGGAGTTTGAAATTTAGCTACAGAAGAAATTACACAATGAATTTTAATAGTCCAAAACAGACTTCAAGTGACTTCTGAAGAATTTCTTACTACAAAGCAGACAAGAGAACTCGCAGATGGTAATGCCTTGGGAAAAGAAGAGCCTCCACCTGTCAGAAGGGAAGAGGATATTTAGAGACGTAATATATTTATATATGTAAATATATTTAGATATACAAAATGCATTTAAGACATGCATTATGTATGTCAAGTGGCTCAGGTTGGAAAGGACCTCAGAACACTTCCAGGGAGGGCGGCATCTGCAAATTGTCTGTGCAGCCTGTTCCAGACCCTCAACACCCTCATAGCGAGGAATTTCTTCCTAAGATGCAACCTGCATCTACCCTCTTTTGCCTTGAAACCATTCCCCCTCGTCTCAGCACTAGAGTCGCTCGTATTAAATATGGTGTAACATATGCATATTTTATGTTATCTATTACAGATATTTGTGTATAGAACAGATGTAATGTATAAATTACATATTAAATGATATATTAAAAACTTATTCTAATCATATTCTTTAGATAACATTGTCCGTATTGGGAGAAATCAATTACTTACTAAAATGATTTATCAAGAAAAGATACAGAAAAATTAAATCAGAATTTAAATAGTCAAAACCAGAAGTTCAGAATGGTTCTGTACTGTTCACTTTTCATGATGCTCCAAATGTTAATTATAATGAAATGGTTTGTGTCCTAATCTACATAATTGTTATTAATATAAATAAAGGAGAAATTTTTGTGGGAACAGTATTTGTGCAAAATGTAAGACTTATCAACCAGAGGAGGCAAAATAAATTCCTAAAGGGAAATATGCATTTCTTAAATAGTCAAAACCTATGGGGGAAAAAGGTGACACAACATGAAACTTGCCTACTATTTAATTTCATCAGCAGCCTTCTAATCTTGTAGGACAAGGACTGACATAAATCATTATATTAGCTTGTTTTCGAGATAAAATCAGATGAAGAAAGAAATGATATTAAAGGGGCAGATGCTAAAGCCAGATGTGTAATTAATCACTGAATACTTCCCTTTTTTATCTGTTTGTATGAAGGATAGACAGCACCTGAAACTTAAAGGAAATCACTTGGCTTAGTCCTAAATTTCAAAAATTCCAGGGATGGGGTAGGCACAACTTCCTTGGGCAACCCATTCCAGCATCTCACCGCCCTCACAGAAAGAGTTTATTCCTCATATCCAACCTTAATCTCCCCTCTTCATGTCTGGAACCCTTCCCCTTGTCCTCTCGTTATACGTGTCAGGGATTATAAATCAAGTTTAAGCTTCCATATTCATTAGCATCTTTGGTTGTCTCGTCTGCGAGGCAGAGTGAAATTCTCCTAACCAACTGGCATAGTTTGTTAATTATTTCTACGTGCTGTAGGCCTTTTTGACAGATTTCAAAGCAGCTTTCAGAATAAATCAACCATGGTAAAAATAAGGCAGACATTAAAGCTATAGAAAATAACTAAAACACATGGACTAGGCCTATAGTTTTTACTAAGTATAATACTATTCTAATTTATTCCAGCAAGTAAATAAGTTTGTAAACGATTATTTTAAACTTCTGTTTACTTATTCCTGTAGGTCTGTTTTGTTTCAATTTAACATTGATTTAACCACATAAATGCTGAATTGAACATTTCCATCTCCTTCTAGGCAACCTGCTGACACCAAGACATTTACTAGCATTTGAAATATTACAATTAAATTTCAGAACAACTGTACAAGTGAAACAGATTCAGAAACATAAAAAAAAAAGTAGATGTAATCTGCTAATACGTGCAACACCATTTTTTTCACCAACAAATCAATTAGCCTGTTTTTTGACTAAGGAAGGCAGTAGTCTGATTTGTGACTTTTATTCTGGGTGATTGTAATAATAAATCACTCTTCTATACTGTGAATTATGCATATTTTTATTTACTGATAGCATTTAGTTTGTTTTTCTGTTATGGATGAAATCATCAATAACATCTTTGAAATTAGGAAATTGAGCTTTAGGAAAATAAAATTACTTCTTTAGAGTCTTCAGCAGTCAGGCTTCCAATCCATGTTTACTTGATTATTAATCAAATCAACTCAGAGTAGATTATTTTGAAGGAATGAGTTACTGCTTTGGCAAGTCTATAACACAGCCCAAGGAGCATGGCCACAAGCAGGAAGCACAGTTTGTTATTGGCTCCTGCATAGTGCAAGGATAGGGTTGCATAACCCATCACCACAGGGAAAAAGGAGAACACCTGTGATCACAAACACCCCAGCAGAAAATCCAAAGGTAATGAGAAAGTCCATAACAAGATCAAAACCCATGCAAATCTATCATAAAAAATACCCATTAAACTTACAGTGCAGATCATTAATCAAGTTAGGGCCATTCTGTCTGCAGAGAGGAAGGAGACTCCTGCAGAGAGGAAGGGGGAGAACCCCACAGAAAGACAGCACAATTCTCTCTCTCCAGAGGATTTCTGCAAGCAGCCTCCCTTTCATACTGTGGTGCTGCTTCAACAACTTCCCACCTGAAGCAAAGCACCTGGTGTTATCCAGTCCAGATCCTCTCTCACGAGGTTGCTGAGTTGTGAAAAAACAAGCCAGGGGAGTGTTTTCCTCTACACTCACAGGAAAAAGAAATCATCCACGTGCCAGCTTCAGTTCTCAGCACTTCAGTTACCCATGTCACTATGTACCTTTTATTAAATAGGTTATGCATTATTTCCAAAAATAAAGTCCTGAAAAGTAAGAAAAGGACATGCTAGGAATGAAATAATATTACCTTGGGGAAAATTAAGCATATTGGATCTTTAAAACTTTGTGTTGCTATGATGCACTTGATTAATAGCATTTCCTACCTATCTGGTACATGAATTAATGGTTCCATGTTCTAGTTTAAAGGATATAAACCCTTGAATATTTCTGGAACTACAGGATATCTTTTTATTACCATTGATCAATATAACCAGCATTACTGAAATATTTCCTAATTAAAAAGATTAATCATAATAATTTCAGTGTTTGTAAAATATGAGTAATGCAATAACAGAGGGGGGGGTTATATACTTATAATTGGGTTTTCCCATTGTTTCCACATTGTGCTTCCTCTTTTAATTCTGGCTTTTAATTTGGTTTATTTCCTGCTTCAGGGTCTACCTTTAAATATATTAACTGGTGTATAGTTAATGTCAACAGATAAATAGAATCACAGAATGTTAGCGATGGGAAGGGACCTTGAAAG
Organism: Rhinopomastus cyanomelas; assembly: GCA_013400115.1. Classification (NCBI taxonomy): domain Eukaryota; kingdom Metazoa; phylum Chordata; class Aves; order Bucerotiformes; family Rhinopomastidae; genus Rhinopomastus; species Rhinopomastus cyanomelas. The sequence goes on from VXBP01004359.1 coordinate 162,515, forward strand.
ATCATCCAGTCCAATCCCCCTGCCACAGCAGGATCATCTAGATCAGGTTGCACAGGAACATGTTCAAGTGAGTTTTAAACATCTCCAGTGAAGAAGACTCCACAAACTCCCAGGCAGCCCCTTCCCATGCCCCGTCACCTTCACCATGAAGTTTCTTCTCATATTTATGTGGAACCTTCTCTGTTCCAGGTCACACCCATTACCCCATTTCCTACCTTTGGATGCCACTGAGAAGAGCCTGACTCCATCCTCCAGACACCTACCCTTTCCATACTGATAAACATTAACGCCTCAGTCTTCTTTTTATCAAGCTCAAAAGACCCTGCTCTCTCAGCCTTTCTTCATCAGGGAGATGTTCCACTCCCTTCATGATCTTTGTGGCTTTACACTGGACTCTCTCAAGCAGTTCTGTGTCCTTCTGGAAATGAGTGGTCCAGAGCAGGACACAATATTCCAGATGTGGTCTCAGCAAGTCAGAGTAGAGGGAGAGGAGAACCTCTCTGAATCTACTAACCACCCCTCTTCTAATCCACTCCAGGACACCATTGGTTTTCTTGGCCACAAATGTTCATTGCTGGCTCGTGGTCATCCTGCTGGCCATCAGGAAATACTGTAAGACCTGGCACTTTCCAGCAGTAGGCATGTTCAAGCTTGAAGAATGACATTTTCACCAAGAATTTATAGTTCAGTCAATATAATAAAGTAGATAATAACTCATACAGCTGTAGTCAAAGTTCAGCATAATGAAAAAGGCTTTTTAAAAGTAATTTTTCCCATTTTGTCTCAAAAACTACAGTCAGCCAGTGTTTATAGGGGAAGAATTTACCAAATGCAGGGTATATTCAGGGGAATATAATGTATTTTGGCTTCCTAGTTTCAGATGGTTCCTTCGGTCAGCTAGCTCAAATCTTTTGAACTAAAGACTGTTTATTCCAGGTGAATGTGTTTCCCACTAGCCTACCACATCATTATTTAAAAATAATAGCAGTAATATTTTTGATCTAAAGAGTGATTATTAGCTCTGCAGAGTAAGCAATCCTGGCACCTAAGAGAAAGGTGCAGAAGACACCGTAGCCCATCAATCAGCACTGTATGTCTAGGAGTACATGCTCACTCACCAAATCTTACTCCCAAGCTGTGTCATCTCTTCCGTGGTGAAAAGAGTTCATTTAACTCAGTAGTGAATTCTGCTATCAGCAGTTGGATAGCAATAGCTCAGACAACAGGTATCTATACTATGGGTTCTGATGGGTATTGGGGACTGAGGCTTGGGATTGCATTTCTCTAAAGAAGGAATTGGTGAAGCAGGGAATGACCTCGTGGCAGACATTGCTCAAGTGTGTTGGTGTGATGGTGTAGGAATGAGCTTGGTAAAAAGTCTTGGCAATAAAGTAACAACAGAATAAGAAAGAAGAACCTCCTGGCTCCCCAGTGGGAGGGTTTGTGGATTGTTTTCCTTTGTGCATTGTTTTTTCATGGAAAAAAGTACAGAAAGTGAAAGACGAGAAGGGTGATCTGGTAAAAAAACCCCATTAATTACTCCCAGCTAAGGATCAGGGGGCCAGGCATCTAAAGTGAGAATGTGCAGTACTCCTTCTCCTCCAATATTGATTAAGGGCTCTTGTTCCCTCCCCAGGGAAATTATGCTCTACACAGTTATTGAAGAATAAGGGGAAGAGAAGGCAGATATCTCCACACAAGAGTGTATTTAAAGCTGGGAGAGAAAGATGAGGTTATATTTCTGCTGTGAAGCTGGAGTGGCTGTAATTACACCTCAATACCTGCTTCTGCACTATGCTGGTCTTGCATGACCTGGCACCACAGACTGCAAGGAGAGCAAGAAGTGGTCAAGTGGTTTCTGAAATGCTGCAGGGGTAGAAGTAGCTTGGCTCAAGGAGCAAAATGTTGTAATGCAAACCATTTCTCCCTACAGTAGTGTGATATGGCCAAATGGAGGAGTGGTAGCTGATAATGGATTAGCAAGAGCTGAATGAAGTGACCACAGATTTGCCTGCTGCTGACCAGGATGTGTTTGATCTGTCCTATGAATCTGAAGAAAACAAACTTGATAGAACGCCAGCATGGACAAAGGAAACACCTTCTCCATTCCCACAGCAGAGAAATGTAAACACAGTTCATTCTCACCTAATAAGGAATTTGTTTTGGATACAACCCCAGGCAGCACTGCAGGCATGAGTGGCTCACAAGCTGCCCAGCAGAAAAGGACCTGGGAGTGTTAGTACACAGCCAGCTTGATAAGAGCCAGCAGCGTGCCCAGGTGGCCAAGAAGACCAACAGGATCCTGGCTTGTATCAGGAATAGCATGGTCAGCAGGAGAAGGAGTGTTATTGTGCCCTTGTACTCAGCCCTTGTGAGGCCTCACCTCGAGTACTGTGCTGCTGCAGTCTGAAAATTACCAGAATTGTAAGATGTACAGATTTGTGCTTTCGTGAAGAAAAAGTTATGTTGCTTTAAGAAGGCCCCCCACTCCCAGTGACCTGTCCTTTGGGGAGGTGACACTGTCCCAAGACCTGCTTTTAAGGGGTGTTGCTAGATGAGAAAAGGGCTGGTTGCCCAGAGCCTTTCCTCTTTGGACTGGGATATTTCTACCCCAGCATGGAGCAGCCGGCTCCATCCCAGAGGGGTGGGTGGGGTCACAGACAGCTTGCCAAGGTTCCCGTTGACTCCTCCTGGAGGAGGATTGACCTTCCCTGACCAATTGTCAGTGCTTCTTTTGATGCAGCCCAGGACATTGAAGGAGTGGAAAATAGTAGAATCACAGAACATCAGGGATTGTAAGGAACCTCAAAAGATCATCTAGCCCAATCCCCTATGCCACAGCAGGATCCCCTAGATCAAGTCACACAGGAACATATCCATGCAGGTTTTAAATGTCTCCAGAGAAGGAGACTCCACCTGGTCTCTATCCTTCTAGTTAAAACCCTCTTCTAGGGTGCAAGAAGAAAAGGATCAAAACTCTCAAGCTAAGCCTCAGGATTTGTCTTGAGCTTCTAAGGTGAATGATTCATAGATTCAGTTTCTTTATGTAGAAGATACTTTCTCTTTTAGGTCATGAAACATGGAAGCTGATATGACTAGAAAGAAAATGCACTGTATGCCGTATTCTAAAAACAACTACCAATGCCTTTTGGGTTTCTAAGAAATTCCCTCATTGAGGGAAGGAGAGGAGCATTGAATCATAGTATAGTTCCAGTTCTTGACAAATAAACACTCTCCGATCTAAAGCGAGGTCTAAACTCCTACGTATTCCTAAATAAGAGTGTTCTTGAATACTTTCAGAAAGTTCAGCTTGTCAAAATCAATATTTGATTCTGGTAAATTAAAAGAGACTGGAAATAACAATTCACAAGTTGATTAACGCTGGAAGAGACCTGGGGTGGTTTTTATCCAAGTGTACAAGATTGGCCAGTGCTTGTTATAGTTAGGTCTTAAAAGAGCTCCACGGACTGAGTCTACACAACTGCTCAGGGCAATTTGGTTCTCTCGCCTGTCCTCGTGAGTTCCTCATAACTTGACTGAATCTCTCTTACTTCAGTTTATGCTTGTAGTCACTGGTCCTGTCTCCATGCACCAGGGTCTGCCTCATTGTATCAACCTGTCCCTTTATTGTCTTCTGCAAACGTTATGTGCAAGCCCTCTATCTGCTTACCTGGCTCACTGCTAAAGATGTTGAAAAGAACCTTTCCCAGTACAGATCATAAATGCCTTGGAGCTTTGTTCCTGGGATCTTGCTTCTCTGAATACACTGAAGTCTGCTTGCCTGAAGTCCAGGATCAGTACATTGCTTCTTAACCTGCTTTGGAAAGAAACAGTCCCATATCAGAATTAAATGGTGCTCAGTCCTTAGACAGTTGGTCTGATACTACACAAGGTCTACAAAGAAATTTAGGCACTCCTTCCTAATTCTTCAGGTGTTTGAATAGCCTCCCAGGGTCTTGTTTCATGTCGCACAGGGTGTCTTCCTCATTATAGTGAAATAGGTAAGGTATTGGTAGGAAGATTCATAAAACAACTTGAAACATGAGAGCATGTATCATTGTAAAACCTCACAGCTATATTACTCCCAAAGCTTCTCATAGCCTGTGGTTCCTAACTTCCAAGTAAGCGCAGCCTGTGAACCTTGCTGAAGCCTGGAGATTTCTCAGCCATCACATTATGTTAAGCTTGAATTCAGAAATGTCCCAGAAAAAAGAAATTCTTTGAGATACATATTCAGCTCATCATTACCTCAAATGTAGTTAAACACTAACTTTGCAACTTGATTCCCAAAGAAATTTATTGGCTTTGATGGGTTTTAGACCAGTATGAAAACGAAATGCCACCTAAATTTAATTCAGCTTTACAAAGAATTTCAGTGAAGTAATATAGCAGAAAGGCAGAAAGAGTCTCTCAGAAGGTATCTGAAGAATTAAAATGCATCCACTGGGAATTAAATCATTAGCTTGGGAGAACAATCTGAGTAGAAAAAAAGAAACCATGTTTTTATTCTCTCAATAAGTATTGAAAAGTTGGGGTATTTGTTCTGAATTATAATTAGAAAGCTTAAATATGCTTTTCCTTAAGGATTTGACATTATATGGCATTGTCAGAATGTGCTTTAATGCTTCACATAGAACTTACTAGGTAAAAATGCATAATTCATAAGGGAGAAGCTGTGCCTGTCGCTGCGGAGGCTTAAACACATACTGTGGTTGCCTAGTCACGTGTGACTGACATATAACTTAGTATTTTTTCTGGGGTTCTACCCCATGTTGTTAAAAACAAAGCATATTTTAAGGATTTTTCGCAGTTCACCATGTATTAGGCACTTCTGTTGCTCTAAGATGACAGCAACAAAACCATACAGCTCTTAGAAAGCTGTGTAGAATAAATGTTGTATCTGAAGTTTCATAAACTTGAGTGAAATTGCTTTGTTAAAGGAAGTTCATTTAAATGTGATCAGTTTTCACTTGGTTATTGTGTAAGGTACTAAACCGAACGTATTAAGGAGGGCAACCTAAGAATCATAGAACTATCATGGCTGGAGAGGGTGTTCAGGATGATTAAGTCCATCCCTCATCCCACATCTCCCTAACCCCTAGACCATGGCCTCAAGCGCTCTAGCTATTCAGTTTTTAAACACCTCCAGGGATGGCTACTCTACTACCTTCCTGGGTAGCCGGTCCCAGCGCCCAACCACTCTCTCATCAAAGAACTTCTTCCTAAGATCCAACCTGAACCTCCCCTGATGCAACTTGAAGCCATTTCTTGTCATAGTTAGTGATTTGAGACAAAGCTTCTACATCTTAGTACTGTACAAACTAAATGGACAGTTACCTATTTTTTCTTCAGTGATACCTTTTCTTGTGTGAGATATGACCTCTGAAATACAATGTAGTGATCCTGCAATGACAGCAGCCATCTCTTAGCCATCATCTTATTTAGCCTGAAGACTCAGTAGGGACCGTCTCACTCTATACAGCTCTCTGAAGGGAGGTTGTAATCAGGTGGAGGTTGGGCTCTTCTCCCAGGCAACTAGCAACAGGATAAGAGGGCAGGGCCTGAAGCTGCACCAGGAGAGAGAGAGGTTGGACGTTAGGAAGCCCTTCCTCAGGGAAAGGGTGATTAGACACTGGAATGGACTGTCCTGGGCTGTGGTGAAATCCCCATCCCTGGAGGTGTTTCAGGACAGACTGACTGTGGCACTTAGTCCCATGTTCTTGCTGATGTAGTAGTCCCGTGTTAGGTCACGAGTTGGGCTAGATGAGCTCAGAAATCTTTTCCAGCCTCAATAATTCTGTGATTCCTTCAACAGCCACTGATGAATTCTAGCAGGTCCCGTACAGATGTGCAGGTATATACACATCCAGCTAGAGCACTGTCTCAAAAATTTCAGTCACCTGGGAGATTGTTATCCTCCCAGTCATAGCTCTCCATCCCAGGGTTCTAAGGGACTTAAATCTTTTATTTTAACAAATCATTTATTTGCATCAGGTTTATTGTACTATAAGAGGCTTTTTGTACTTATGTTTCAGGTTTTCCCAAACACTAACCAAAGTAAAAAGAGAAAGGAGTGTGGTACTTTGGCACTGGAACCACCATGTTTAAATGCCATGTCACCTGTCGTATTTTCCCCCTGGGGAATTCTTTCAGCTATTGACACTTCTGGAAAAAGTCAAAGCAGTGAGTAGTCATCTAAATTCATAAAAAACCCACAAAGCACCATGAAAAGTCAATCATGTTTGGAGTTTATTGTGTTGGGTTAGCCTTGATGAATATCCGAGCATCCACCCTGCTACACTCTTACTCCCATCCCTCAGCAGGATGGGGCTAGAAAATAGGAACAGCAGGAATGGCAAAGCACATGGGTTGATATGTATTTTAAAAACCAGCTATTGTTTACTAACTATCCTACTGGGAAAAACAAAATCAGCTTGGGCAAACCTTGAAATGAAAGTTCAGACTTGGCTTTGTGTCTACCATGTCCTAGTACTAGGTCTTGGTTACTTCTCAGATACTTGACAGGACAGTTGCTTTTCTTTTTTACACAAAGACTGGAAGGGAATCCTGGACAACACTTCCGGTAACTGCTCCAGTAAACAGCTACTGATGTCACATGTCTAAAGCAAGAGAGCTGTTGTCTCTGAGCTGCAAAAAGCAGTGAGGTTGAATATTTATATGGCGTTTAAATTCTGGCAGTTAGCAAGTGAAATGTCTCAGTACATCCAAAAGCTTGTCTTGAGCTTTAATTCTACTCTCACTGAAGTGAATTATAAACCTCACAGGGCTCCCTGGTGTGTTCAGACAAACTTATGAATGTTTTATTCTGTGTTTGTTTTTCCATTTTTTCCGCGTCTGCTTTGATTTGTTTCTGAGACACTTGGCTTTGCTTTGTTTTGACGTCTGATTATTGCAGCAACACTGTTTCCTCTTGCCTGATTTGTTTTTTTCTCTCTGTGTGCTTTTTGTTTGTGTCACTGCTGTTCAGTGGGTCAACAGCGTCAGGGATTATTGTAGACACAATGTTTCATACCTCCTTTATGGGCTCTTCACTTTCCTAACTCTTCTTTAAAACATTGCATAACTGGTGTTTTCTTAACTGTTCTATAAACAGGTGAGGAAGAAATTCTTCACAGTGAGGGTGATGGAGAACTAGAATGGGCTGCCCAGGGGGATTATGGAGCCTCCTTCTCTAGAGTTGGTTAAAACCCACCTGGATGTGCTCTTGTGCAGCTTGATCTAGGTGATCCTGCTCTGGTGGGGAGATTGGACTGGATGATTTTTTGAGGTCCCTTCCAATCTCTAATGTTCTGTGATTTTGTAAAAACAAATTAACACAATAATATCCAAACTCTAAATCAGTTTAATTCTGCATTACTATAATTTATCTCCTGTAAATGCAATAATTTTATAGTCTCCTTATTAAATATAACAGAATTTATACTGACAATCTCAGTCAGTTTTTTCCTGAAATCATTACATGTATTTTATTTTAGGAGACCAAGTCATTTCAGCCTTTTCTGGACCTTTTCCTCTGATTCCATGTTACTGCTTTCACGTAGCTACCTAAATACACTTAGACAAATCTACAACGTAAAGACTCTTGTTCTTTAAGAATTTGCAATTTTAATATTAGCTGCACAATGTTCGTTTATAAGGTCAGTTGAAAGCTCTGAAAGAAGTTTATCTTCACCATTTTGATCACCGTAAGTTTAGAGTTCTGAATTAAGAGAGTTTGATTTGTATAGATTTAATTAACTACAAGGCAAGTTTACCAGAAAGGTTAATTGAGTTCTACCTCCTATGACTGTAAGGAAACACTTGATGGTAAATGCTTCAAGAAATATTGTTTCCTTTAAGAGCAACCAGGCACTTTCCATTTAGTGGTTTGAAAGCCTGGTAATCAAAATATTACTTAGTCATTTAGCAGCAACACAAGAAAGATGAGGCCAATTATTTGTAGTGTTTTAGCTGGAACTTTCTATAGATGTTTCAAGACACTTGCTTTGTGAGCTAGGCATTGGCTGTGAATGATTTTTATGCTGTTTAAAGTGGATTGATGAAGCAAGATCAAAATAGATTCTCTGGCACTCAGCCAGCAGGCACCAAAATAAAGCAGGATTTTATCTTTTAGCAAATTTATCACAAAGAAAACAGCATTTAATGAGATCATGTTGTTGCTGGCTAACCTTCTAAATTGGCACAAATATTGCATTTTATCCAAAAATGATTTCCTTATAATACATAAAAATGGTAAAAGGGAAAGAGAAACAGTTGATTGCAGCAGATATTGTTGACTAGGTATAACAGCTGAATTCTGAGTCACTTGGAGGTATTCGGGTAATCAACAAAATCACAGAATTACTGAAGCTGGAAAAGACCTTCTAAGGTCACAGAACACTAGGGATTGGAAAGGACCTCAAAAGATCATCTAGTCCAATTCCCCGTCATCAAGTCCAGCCCACGACAATGTGAGCTTCTGTAATTTTAATTTTTTTATAATAAATATTCTGTGGAAAGCTGATGTTGGAAGCGAAGGTGCTGTAAAACACTTTAGGGTACTGCATCAGTGCAGGAATCCATTCAGGGTGGAAAAGACCCTTGGCATCATTGAGTCCAACCATCAACCCTACTCTATAAGTTCACCCCTAAACCATATCCCTCAAAACTATATTTAAGCAACTTTTAAACACATCCAGAGATGGTGATTCAACCACCACCCTGGGCAGCCCATTCCAGTGCCTGACCACTCCCTCCATGAAGAATTTTTTCCTGATGTCCAGTCTAACCCTCTCCTGTTGAAGCTTGAAGCCCTTCCCTCTGGTTCTGTCGCTAATTACCTATAAGAAGAGACCAGCACCAACATCTCTACAATATCCTTTCAGATGTAGAGAGCAATGAGGTCTTCCCTTAGTCTTCTTTTCCTCACATAAAACAGCCCCAACTCTCTCAATCTCTCCTCATAAGATTTATTCTCCAGGCCTTTCAACCAGCCTTGTTGCCCTCTTCTGCATTCAGTCCAGCACCTTGATGTCTCCCTTATACTGAGGTGCCCAAAACTGGACATAGTAGTCAATTTGCGGCCTCACCAGTGCTGAGTACAGGGAGACAATCACAATCACCTCCCTACTGCTGCTGGTGGCACTGTTCCTGATTCAGGCCAGGATGCCATTTGCCTTCTGACCACCTGAGCACAATGCTGGCTCATATTCAGCCATCTAAATAATGTGACATACAACTTTATGCGGTTTGCTAATACCATTATCATTATCACGCTGCTGATGATACTGCTGTAACTTGAGCAACATAACATTAATTCAGTCCTAAACTACATGTGGTACAAACCGTAAGGTGACAGTTATTAGGAGAAATGATTATTTCATTCGTTTTAAAGTCCAGCTTTATATGCCAATAGCATTAACAATTTTTTGACAAGATTTTAAAAGAGTTTCACATCTTTCAGTACTAAAAGCTCAGAGTATCTCAAGCTCTGTGATCTAGCATGAGTGGTGGCTTGGGGAAATCATGACTTTCTGCAATGTGACAGCTCACATTCCGTTTTGAAGAAGTGCCAGAGAAGTGAATACTCACATTACTTTCTCAGGTCATTTCAAGGCTTTTCCCTCTGCCTTGGATTCTTCATCCATCAAAACGTAGTGTTAGTAACCTTCCTTTTCAGTGATCTTCTGAAAGTCATGCTGACTTGTGCCTAAGCTCAAACACAGTCCCATTCCCTTTTTTTACTTACATGTACATCTCTGAACGTCACCTTAATCTCTTCAGTAGCTAGGAACACACAACAAGAAGTTAATCACTTTAAGAAGTAGAGTTATTTTCTATTTTTAAGTTACTGAGAGTGGAATACTGAGGCTGGAAAAAAAGAGTTCATATTTGTTGGTTTACTCATGGCTTTAAGCTGGAAAAGGGTAGATGTAGGATGGACATGAGGAAAAAGTTCTGTTATGTGAGGGTAGTGGATAACTGGAACAGGTTGTCTAGAGAAGTGGTGGAGACCCCCTCTCTGAAGACACTCAAGGTCAGGATTGATGGGACTTAATCCTGAACAATTCTGAACAATTTCTTCTAGCTAGAGATATCCCTGCTTGTTGTGGGGCGCTTGGATTAGATGTCACTTCCATCTCAACACCTTCTATGATTCTATGAGTCTATGTTTCTATAAGATAAAGATTGAACTGGGATAAAAGTAAAGGAGCCATGGGGGGAATGTGACTTCTATCTCACTTTAAGCCTGCAGAAGCCCTCCATTCTTCGAGCACGCATAATAGAAAGTAAGGACACTGTCATTTTAATAAGAAGCAATGAATTAACCTATTAAATTTAGACCTAAAATTGTAGCCACACAAATACAGAAACTTGATAAATAATTAATGTATTAATTAGGCTAATTTGGACTGTATAAATGAGTGATTGTTTGCACAATTTGATCACCTTCCTTTGTGGACTACCATCTAGCTGCCAGCTAAAGAAATATTTTGACTATGTGTGTGGATTGTTTACTTTCACACTCAGTGCAAAAGCCACTTATGGGATATTTCCTTACAGTATCCTGCTGGCATACACCTCCTTAAAAATAATTAAAAGATACATATTCTCAGTATTTATTTCAGTCACCCCACAGGCATAGCAAAACTGTAGCCTGACAGCTATTTTTCATGAGTGATGCCCTAAGTCACCAATCTTCTACTAAGTCTTACAGCAAGTCAGCAAGTCAGTGAATAAATTAAGCCTGCACATAAAGTAAATTCCTAATACCCTTGTGTCTATGGTTGAATGCTCACCTGGAGTAATATTGATTATGTAATTAATTCTGATGTTTCTGCATGAATTATGACTAAATGTAGATTCGGTTACACATCTGAAATATCATCAGTGGCCAAAACAGAAGAATTAAGTCACCTTCCTCAAACCAATAAACAAAAGAAGCCTAAGGGATAATTAGGAAAGAATACGCTATTAACTGTCAAGAAAAGATTGTGTTCTTCAGAAATTAATTCTTTATCATTGGATCTTGCAGAATCCTGCATTACAAAGCTTGCAAATTTGCATAGAAAGTCCTGAGGAGCAAACGTGTTCAGGAAGGCTGAACATACTTCAAATCTTCAGAGAGCAAATGCAGTCCATCCCCATGTTCTAGAAGACTAATTGATGGGGAAGAAGACCAGTCTGGCTGCATAGGAAGCTTTGGCTGGAACTCAAAACCAAAAGCACAGTCTATGGTCTTTGGAAGAGGGGGTTAGCAGCAAGTGAGAACTACAAAGACATAGTGAAGCTATGCAGGGAGAGAATTAGAAAGGCCAAAGTCCAACTAGAACTCAACTTGGCAAATGTTGTAAAAGACAACAATAAATATTTCTATAAATGCATTAACAAGAAGGACCTGGGAGAATCTCCATCCTTTCTTGGATGCAGTGGGCAACAGAGTGAAAAAGGATGAGGAAAATTCCGAGGTACATAATGCCTTCTTGCTCTCTGCTTTAAAAGCAGGACTTATTGTTTGCTGGATACACAACCCCTTGAGCTGGGAGAGAGGAATAGGGAGCTGAACAACAGCTGATAATACAAGAGCTACACCACTTGGTGTAAACAAATCTATGGAGCTAGATGAATTATACACAAGACTGCTGAAGCAGCTGAAAAAAGTGCCGGGGAAGCCACTGTACATAATTTTTCAACAATTCTGGCTAACTGGGCCAGACTCAGTAGATTAGAGATTAGCCAATGTGATACTGACCTAGAAGGGCCAGAATGAGGACCTAGAAAACTACTGAACTGTCAGTCTGAACTTGGAGCTAGAAAAGCTATGGAGCAAATAATCTTGGTATTGTGTGCCATTTACAGGATATCCAGGTGATCAGGCTCTGTCAATATGGGCTCATGAAAAGTTTGTCCTTGACCAATCTGCTCTCCTAGGTCGTATTAAATGGCACCTCATAAATGATTAAAATAAACCAAGTACATGTTAAAAGATTGTTCCTCCCCCTGTGTAGCCCAGTGATTAGCATAATTAATTAGGAATCTGATTCCCATCTTTAGTTTAGTGAAACACTTGCAGGAGTGTCCAAGTGTTTACGTTTCAAAATACCTCTGAAATATTTTGTGTGGCATTTGTTGAATGTAGGTCTAAAGACTTAAAAATGGAAGACTGTTTTATTCTGTACAGCTTTTGGAATGAAAAAATAATGATAATAATTTAGTGATTAATTTATACTATTTTATTTACATAGTTATTAATATAGCGTACTTTTTAACTAAAGATTTGTTCTTTCCTGCAGTAAAAGCAAAACTTCAAATCTCAAGTTTCAGACTACTTCAGGTATAGAAAAAAATTAAAGGACTTCTGTGGCTTTTTTCCCAGAAATTTTGATGCTAGATTAAGAATTGCTCCAAGATCTTAATTCTTCAAATTACTCTGCTAGTTTATTACTTTATTCAAGACTCAAGTAGTGAGTACTTTCAACAAGTTTTAGTATCAATGATACCATTTACTGTCCAATTTTTAGTAAATTTGACAGGGTTTCCTTAGTAAATTTGTATTCAAATAAGATAAAAAAAACCAAGCACCAAATACTTGGTGATTTTTTTCTTGATTACAGCTTTTAATACTCTTTCATCAACTGAGAATAGAACTGTGTTGGCACACTCACAGTCACATCTGTCTTGTTAATGAAACAAATGTTGGAAACCTTTCCAGTTTTCTTGCTCCAGTTTGAAAAACAAAGAGGAACAATAGATGCTCTGAATACCGTTAAGTTGTGTAATTTTTTAAAAGCTTCCATCACATGAACGTACTATTACAAGATGAATTATTAAATAGTGACATTGCATTTCAGATTCTCCTCCACAGAAAATGTAATCACACTTTTCTTTCCTTTTCCAAGTAAGAATATCTTCCATAAGCAAGAAAATGGGCAAAAGTTTGTCAGTGTTAGAAACCATCACACTGAGACTGTGTCGAAAATCTATTAAATCTAAAGCCTTTTCATGTCATACTTTTTAGGCAGTGAGGGGTTAATAAAGGGAAATCCTGATCCACAGTTCATCCAAAACAATGAGAAAATTCCCACTGACTTAATTGTTCTTGGTTACCTTAACCCTTTCAAATAAGGTATCAGATTTCTATCTGTACAAATACTGAACATTTAAGTAAATTTGTCCTCATACTTATCTAGGCACAAACTACTTCTGATGGTTCACTTTTCAAAATATTTATATAAATAGAACACCTAAGGAATTGTAAGTATTGGAAATGTCATCATAATAAGATTAAAAAGAACACAAAAAGTATTTAATTATAAGGTAAAGAATTTCAGTGCTAAATTATCCAATGCTATTGAAAAGAGAATTATGAACTACAAAAAATGTCTTTTTAGCTTTCATTGTGTCAGGAGTTTGCCCCAAGATGAAAATAAACCAATTAATGTAGTTAATATACCAATGGGCCAAAATAAAAGCAAAGACAGGGAGGTTAGAAAAACCACTTATAATTTCTAGGGTAAAAACCAGACTAACTGAATTTGGAGAAAAACTATAAAATACAACGAATTCACCCCACATAAAAACCAACAAAAAGAATTCACTCCACACAGAAACCCTGCACAAAGCCGTAGATTACCCACATATTCTTACATACCTGGGTCAAACTGTAATCTCCAGCCTGTCAAAGAGGAGAGACTTCCAGCAGTTCTTGTTCCTTGTGGAGCCCATTCAGTTTGTGCGCGTATGCCTCGGCATCAGCAGGCATTTTAAAGTCCATTTCTCTGTTCTGTGCGCTTCAAATCCATTTCCAGAGTGCTGACTCCTATGGCCACAAATGAGGGGAGAACTCTGTCCATTTCAACAAACAATGGAATTCAGACAAAACCTTCCTTCCACTGATTCTAGAGGTACCACTATCTCTCTTCACTCACCACATACCGGGGTAAGATAACTGCTGCGCCTACCTCAGTGCCATGCTTGACTCTCCAAACAAAAAGTGCAGTCCAGAAGAATGAGGAGCTGGAAACCTGAAATGGCAATCTCCAAACCCCTTCTATTTGTTCACAGATCTGCAAAGACTCAGCTTGGAATTCCAAATCAAAAATCACTGGCTGCCAAAGCAACTATCCAATGCCACGGGCAAGAAATCTGATGTTTCAAACTATGACACATGGTTTCAGTGTGTGTAACAAAAATATACCTCGTGAAGTGGAAGGAAACGGTTAAAACTATATTGTCAATATCTTATGCGTGATGTCTTTCTTTGCAGTTCTTCAAAACTATTTCTAGTGATGAATTCAGATAACAGAAGGCTGAACAGATGGTGATTTCCAACTTTATAGCTCCAGAAAAGCGAGACTCTCTGTGTTGCTGCCACATGAAGTTGATGCAAGAAGATACCTACCATGACAGATTAAAATTTTAAGAGCCAGTCAGCCTCAAGATCAGGCAGGCAGGCACTTGGTGACAGCAATTTCTCCATGTGCTGAAATCAAAAGAAAAATGAAATCGAAACCATATGACTGCTTAGAAATGTGTTTATTTTCTTGCCTTTTTCTGTTATTATTTTTTTCTTTCAGAAACTAATGAAAGGATATTTTAGTTTCACAGACAACAAGAGAGGAAAATATTACTAGGTGATTAAGTTCTCCTTAAATGTAGATCCGAAATTGCAGGTAAAACATTGTAGAGAAGATATTTCCTTAATATGCCAAGTTCTGTCAATCGCTTCAAACCAGCTGAGTGTAAATCTATGCCATATTATCAAGAAAGTTTTCAATAATGTGTTAATATCAACTAGTAAAAGACAGAACTGCCTTCTCCCCTTTTCAAGGAGAGGGTTTTGTTGGATCAAATCATTCCACCATCCCAACTTGACAGAACAACACATGAAGATAGCTTGGACAATACTGTTTGCCCTCTCACCATTCATCACTTTGTAACTCTGCTAAGCTCTTAACACGGGACACTCAGGATCACAAAATATTAGGGATTGGAAAGGACCTTGGAAGATCATCCACCACAGCAGGATCACCTAGAACAAGTCACATAGGAACATGTCCAAATGGGTTTTAAACATCTTCAGATAAGGAGACTCCCACAACCTCCATGGACAGCCTATTCCAGTGCTCTGTCACCCTCACAGGTGATGAGCACCCTCATCTCATATTGACGTGGAACCTCCTTTGTTCCTGTTTACACCTGTTGCACCTGGCTCCATCTTCCTGACACTGGCACTTTCCATATTTATGAGCATT
The DNA here is from genome assembly GCA_013400115.1 of Rhinopomastus cyanomelas. NCBI lineage: Eukaryota > Metazoa > Chordata > Aves > Bucerotiformes > Rhinopomastidae > Rhinopomastus > Rhinopomastus cyanomelas. Next base: position 177,769 of record VXBP01004359.1, read on the forward strand.
AGTGAGGTCACCCCTCAGTCTCCTTTTCTCCAAGTGAAAGAGACCCAGGTCCCTCAGCCGTTCCTCATCAGGGAGATGCTCCACTTCATCATCTTTGTGGCTCTGCCCTGGACTCTCTCAAGCAGTTCTGTGTCCTTCTAGAACTGAGTGGCCCAGAACTGGACATAATATAACATGTATGATGTCAAAAGATTCCATTTTACATTCTTATCTAATGAAAAAGTAACAAAACAAAGTTAATTAAATCAAATTACATACTCAAGCAAAAGAGAATTTAATCAGTGCATAAAGGCTGTAATTTCCATCCACCTTCAAAACCCACTCAATTCAACTGTGGCAGTTTAACATTTCTGGAATATCTGATCTTGTACACTGTCACGGGAGAACACTCAACACAAGCAGAATTTCACTTGTAGAAGATTGTACTTAAAACTTCAATAGATCTAATGAAAACTGAAGAACAAAAGTGGCAAATGTGCCTTTGGAGATGATTTATTGCAGTCACTTGACAGAGTCTTTGCACTAATGGCCTTGCAGTGTCTGGATCCTGAAAAGACATGCATTATTAACATCTGTAACATTAAGGAAATCATGCGATAGCATCAAGAAATAGGAAAATAAGTGTTGTGGCATACAAAGTAGAGAGAGAAAATGCTGTAATCTATTTTTAATTTGAATTCTTATTTAAGATTAAGTTCTGTCTGCTTGACAGTAAAAAAACTCTGCTCCTTAAGATTCTGTAAGAAACCTGTTATTCTTAGGTTAGCAATAATTCATTATCATACCTTAGGCAAGGTTTTAATACCTTTAGGAATCAGTGACTGATATTACCATGATTATGGTTTTTAATCAAGTGAGTAATTAATTTTAGGGATGATAATTATCCACTAATATTTGGCTAATAGTAAGAGGGGTGTAGATAGAATAACGTCACAGTCTGTTGCAACACCTCATTAGCCATTACTATCACTAGGTATTGCTATCACATCTTTTTTCCTCTGATGATGTAGGTTTCAGCCAAGGTAATATTTCAATGTTCCTAACAGCCATTCCCAAAGAATCCACCTGGGCACACAAATATGCATGGTACTCTACTGGGTTTCCATGGCAACATTTTGCCCACAGATGGGTTGCAGGGGTGGCTTCTGTAAGAAAACTTCAGAATCTGCCCCCATGTCAGACAGGGTCAGTTCCAGACAGCTCCAGGACAGATCCACTGCTGACCAGTGCTGAGGCAATCAGTGGTGTTAGTAGCACCTCTGTGATAATATATTTAAGAAAGGGGGAAAACCATATGCAAGAGAGGCTACTCTGTGTAGTGAGGTCAGGGGAGAATTGGGGAAAAGGGTTCTCCTGGCACCAAAGCAGAGATTCCCTTGCAGCTGATGGTGAAGACCATGGTGACACAGCTTGTTGTTTCACATAACGCAGAGATCCCCATCACAGCAAGTATCCAACCTGCAGTCCATGAACACCTGCTCCGGAGCAGATTTCTGGAAGGACTTGTAACACCATGGAGAAGAATACATGATGACAAAAGATTTTTGGCAGGATCTGTGACCCCCATATGGGACTCATGCTGGAGCAATCCAATCTTGAAGGATTGCAGCTCATGGAAAGAACCTATGATGGAGCAGAGTGTTAAAATCTGCAGCTTGTGGCGAGGACCCATGTTGGAGCGGTTCATGAAGGATTGTCACTCATGGGTGGGTCCCCATGGTGGAGCAAGGGAGGAGCATAAGGAGGAGGGAGCAGCAGAGACAAAGCTTTATGAACCGACCACAACCCCCATTCCCAATCCCTCTGAGCTGTGTGGGGAAGAAGATAGAAGAATTTGGAGTGAAGCTGAGCCTGTGAAGATGGGAGAAAGTGTTTTTAGTGCAGTTCTTATTTCTTACTGTCCTACTCTGTTTGATTGGTGATAAATTAATTTCCCCAAGTCAATCCTGTATTTTTCACGACAGTATTGCATAACCTACCTAGTCTCATTGCAGTCCATGAGCTTTTTGTTTTTCCCTTGTTCTGTTGATTAAGAAGGCCCCAACTCTCTCAGTCTATCCTCATAGGAGAGCTGCTCCAGCCCTCTGATCATCCTTGTGGCCCTCCTCTGCACACACTCCAGCATCTCCACATCCTTCTTGTAATAAGGGCTCCAGAACTGGATGCAGTCCTCCAGGTGGGGTCTCACCAGAGCGGAGCAGAGGGGGAGAATCACCTCCCTCGACCTGCTGGCCACACTTCTCCTGATGCAGCCCAGGACTCGGTTTGCCTTCCGGGCCACAAATGCACACTGCTGGCTCATGTTGAGCCTCTCATCCACAAGCACCCCCAAGTCCCTCTCCTCAGGGCTACTCTCCAGCCAGTCACTGCCCAGCCTGTATTTGTACTTAGGATTGCCTCGACCCAGATGCAGGACCTTGCACTTGGTCTTGTTGAACCCCATCAGGTTGGTTTGTGTCCACCTCCCCAGCCTGTCCAGGTCCCTCTGGATGGCATCCCTTCCATCCAGACATGTTTCTGTGTAATTTGATTTAGCTGATCCTGCTGTGGTGGGTGGTTTGGACTAGATGATCTTTCAAGGTCCCTTCCAATCCCTGATGTTCTGTGATTCTGTGATCACAAGTTGTCACAGTAACTACTCAATCTCACAGTTTAAGAAATCCACCAAACTGTAGAAAGTACAATACTGTGCTTGTATTCCTGCTCCAGAATGCTGTAAAGGATTATTGTTGGAACAGACAGGTAGCTCTTTGTTATTCTCAAGGAATTGTTTTATACAGGGATGATTCACAGCTGGTTGATCTTGTTCAAAACTTCTGTTTGTATGGGCAAAGAGAACTCTACAGTACCTGGCTTATTCTCTGAAAGTCCTTTGAGTTTCAAAGAAACCAGTAAGCAAGTTTGAGATGATTAACTAAGAGTGTCTCCCATAGTAAAATAACCTTCATGTAGGTAATTTCTTTAAATGATTTGAGCAACTACTTGTAAGTAAGAGTGAACACCTTCATCAATGCCTTCACAGGAAAAGAGTTGAAAGGTCTTTTTTTTCTTTCTAATTGTGCTGTTTCAAGTTCATGGCATGCAACCCACTCTTTTATCTCAGATAAAGGCCTAATTCAGAATTAATAAGACCAGGGAAATATTGCTTTTCAAGTTAACGCACGTTAGTAGTGAGGATGTGATTGAAATGTTCTCTTGATTAAAATCCTTTAACCATTCTGTTCACATGTATTTGTGATAAAAAAGGGTATTTAAAAATAAGAGTACTTTGAATAATTCCAGGAAAAATATGTAACTCATAGATGACCACAGGACACCAGCCTCAACTGGTTCCCTTCAAGTTCCCTTTCAAGTGTGATTAGTGTTGGTATGGATTTTAGGATTTATTTTTTATACTCAGGTTTCATTACTGGGGAAATCTTTCCTGATTAGGTGTTTTTACTCAAGTGTTGGGGTAGCTGGGATGAGGCTAACTCCTTGTGTTTTCAACAACTCTTTAAAGTAATTTCTTTAAAGTAATTGTAAAGTAATTGTGAAGGAACTGTCTTCAGAATAAGTACAACACACTTAAAAGACCTTGGTAAAGTAGAGGGGATATGATCAAACCAGAATATTTTTTTCTGGAAAGCTGCAATGTTTTCTAGATAATGACTATGAGTAGCTTTACAAATAATTCCAGTTTGCAATTTAAGCAGATGAGATAAGCTATTTAGTCCTTGTTAAAACTAATTGGATATACTGTGCTGATTTTTGTAGTGATTATTCCAGTTGAAGAGATTTAACTGGATGTCAACTAAAGGTCACATCTTGTTCCCAGTTAATTCAATGTCAGTTTAACCTTTTATTTCATGTTGATTAGTTATATGCTGTTATAGATAATATAAATCCAATAAAATATTGCCATGAAGTAAACAGGTTACTTTTAAAATGCCAATCTGAAAATCTTTATCTGAATGGTGTAATTTGAAATTGCCTAAATGCTGTGGAAAGGATATGAAGGTATTTTTACACCAACGTATCATGTAGTGATAGGACAAGGGGCAATGGTTGTAAGCTGGAACATAAGAGGTTCCACATCAACCTGAGAAAGAACTTCTTCACCGTGAGGGTGACGGAGCACTGGAACGGGCTGCCCAGGGGGGTTGTGGAGTCTCCTTCTCTGGAGATGTTCAAGACCCGACTGGACGGGTTCCTGTGTGACTTGGTTTAGGTGACCCTGCTGTTGCAGGCGGATTGGACTAGATGATCTTTCGAGGTCCCTTCCAATCCGTAACGATTGATTCTATGATTTTATGTTGCACGTAGATCTTCCTGGCCTTTTAGGTTTCCACAAGTGTTCACAGAAACAACAACAATTCAGGCATCAATTAGGGTGACCACAGTGATATTTTAAGACTTAATTTAGAGTGGAGAAACATGCAGCCATGACTTCAGTTTAATTTTTTTCCATGCAAAAAGCTAAAACTCAATCCTTCCTCCATGTGGAGAAGAATATGAGCTAAAACACACTAGATTCTGCATCTGTTTTGATCCCTCATTATTTTCTTTTCAGAAAGCAAAAACATTTAAAGACAGAGGCTGAGATTAATCTTCTGAATCATAGTAGTTATGAACTCAAACAGTATTAAAATAAACATACTTGCAGGCACTGAATGACTCTGCATTACAGCTGTGATCTGAGTAGTACATGACACCTACAGAACACAAGAGCTGAAATCCTCTAAAGGCATGCAAACAGCTGTGAATGTCACACACACTCAGTATCTGACCGACTGCACGTTGGCTTCTGACTAGAAAAGCCCATTACAAAATCAGGACCCAAAATTATGAGGTCTATGGCTGCATCTTCAGTGCTAAACACAAGCAGACCAAAATAACATCTGTTGTCCACACAAAGTGATACCCCCAGGTTACTTCGAGTCAGACCTCCCCCATTACAAAGTGTGTGAACAGTATGAAAGCTGCAGGGCAGTCGTCTGTGTGATGCTTCCATATCTTCATTTCAAGGCATATGATTCTTATACTCAGACTACAGAGTCTAGGTGTGGTTGTTGATCTCCTAAGTTCTCTAGGAGCGTGTTGGAAGGCTACGTAGAGTAAGAGGGAGTCGAGCCTAGAATAGTTCTGACTAAAATGCTTTTTAGGAAAGAGCCCATCTTTACCTCTGTACAACGACTGGGCACTATGTCAGACAATAAGTTGCATAAAGACACATGAGTAAATAAAACAAAAATCAAATTGAATCAAAGCAGATCTGAGCTTGTGCTTGTTTTCTGATAATCTTTCTTAGATGTCTCCTTACAATAACAAATGTAGCAGTAAATCTAGTTAACTACATACAATTACTCTTGAATGACTTTTCTAATGCTAATATCGTTTCTTTGAGGATCACATCTTAACTTACAATTTGTTTGCAGTATGAATGAACAGGAACATTCTCCGCTGAGTGAAGATCTTTTGCTAGGTGTCTTATGAACATTTTCACTTTGCAGATCATTATGCAAATTCAAATGATGCAAATGCCAAGAAAATGAATGTTAAATGTCAGAAAATAAAGTCACTCCAACTTTGGTTTAAGATCAGTTCACAGGGAGCACAGAAAGAGCCATCAATAAATGGCAGACAAATTTTACGTGTCACATAGTGGATATTGTACTTACAATCAGCAGTCTCTTCCTGCATAGAAGAGAACAATGGATCAACATATCAACATGGATAATCTGTTCATCTTATACAACAATTTTTTATGCATTTGATAATTTTTAATGAATGTGTATTTTGGGCATGCTGCAAAATGTTTATCAGCAACTGAACTCTGCAGAAGTGCTCTAGTATTCAGTACTAATAATAGTAGTTTGAAAAATACCACAAGTACTATTACATATGTATTTGTTTTATCCGCTGCATTCATTTAACCCTGATTTTGATGCCAGCATCTACTACAAATAGGATGTCACTCACTGGAGCTCAGCTAAAGGTTAATTCCTGCCTTACAAGAATTAGGGCAAAATTCTGACAGGCATATGGAAGCAGGTCTAATGATTACTCCTCCAATATAGCAGCACAGATGTGTTTCCAAATCATAATTTGTATGCTGGCTAAACATAGTATTTCCACATGCTTAATGCACACACAAGCTGGAGGAAGGAGCAGACACCTAGGTATGAGGTTAGGAATAACCCTTGGCCATGTGTCTGTGCAGTCAGCCCTACATGGTGTATTTCATATAGTTTGTTTTTCAGTCTGATGTCTTAAATGGATTCTTAGTATTTTTTTATTTATTAAAAGACCCTAACATGATGATAGAGACATAAGTGTATCTTCCAGAAATGGTAATGATCACACTACGTGATTTAAAACTCCAGTGGGGGAAGTGGTGTCTCAGAGGAGAAATGGTGCTGGTGAAGGGACTGAAAGGAAAGTCTGGTGAGAAGAGGCTGAGGGAGCTGGGGTTGTTTAACCTGGAGAAGAAGATACTCATTAGAGACCCTGTCTCTTTCTCTCTCTCTGCAACCACCTGAAGGAAGGTTGTAGTTAGATGTGAGTTTGGCCATTCTTCCAGGCAACTAACTCCAGGATGAGAGGGCAGGGCCCACTGCAGTAGGGGAGGGTCAGGTTGGATATTAGGAAGCCCTTCTGGTGGAGTCACCGTCTCTGGAGGTGTTTAAGGACAGGTAGTTACTGCCCTGGTCTAGCTGATGTGGTGATGTTAGGTCATGGGCTGCGCTGGGCTGGGCTGGGCTGGATGAGCTCAGAGGTCTTTTCCAGCCTCAATAATTCTCTGATTCTGTGATTCTAAGATTCTGTGATTCTATGAACTGCTATCCGGACCTTATAACTACATAAAAATTGTTTTCATTTACTCTTTATTGGTTGTAGTATATTTATTTGCACTATTTAAACGCTTTCTTGAATCTGCAGATATCCAAGAACTGTGCTGGCTCATGACTTAGTTGTCAGCTAAGTCTGAAGATTACATCTCCCAATATATATCTTTGCACTAGTGAAAGGTGCTTAGATGAATGGCTTTTTAAGACAGAAGAAGTCTGAAGCAGATTCTTAGAAAGATATTTTAATAGATGATCGATATATAATGTGATAGGTGATAAATAAAGACTATCTGCTTCTTGTAGCTACTGTTTTCTGTCTTGATTTTATTTACCTGCAGCAGAAGCTGTAGAAGGTAATTTTCTGCTTGAAAGTTTAGTTAAGGTTTTTCTTCTGCAATATTACCTATTTTTGCCATCTTTAGTGATTAACTGCACTAGCTGGTGCTTGAAGTCAGACGTGTAGATGAAGAACACTTAATGGTAAAGTGTCTTTTTCGAAGCAATTAAGGAGAATCCATAGAAATTCATAGGAATTCATAGAAAACTATGGAATCTACGTAAAGTACTTATTTTCTGGAAAGGGTAGGATAGGAAGAGTAGAACAGTGAAGCTTTGCCACCTATGTAGTGTGAGCTCTGCATCATCTGGCAGACTGCTGATGAATTTTATTTGCCATACAACTGTTAGCTGTAGCCATTTGTGCTCTGTCAAACTCATATTAGAAAATACCCAAACATCTGATTTTGGTGAACACCACCTTCTGCAAGTTTAAGACATTTACTGGATCAGAACCAGAATCCTGGTTGATTTATGGGAATACAAAATTATAAATATCACAAGAAAACTGAGAATGCAAACAGTAAGTTTCTGTTTACCTTGTTAGTGCTGAAAGAATAAATCATGTCTTCCTTATTTTCAGCAGAGCTGTCCTGTCCATTGATAAAATTAGTTAAAACCAGTGACTAATAACTTTAAGGTTTTTTTGTTTTTAGTAAATAGTTTAATTACTGACTATGCAAAGTTAAATTTATGTATTAGTGTGTGTAATTCAGGTCATTCATTATTTCTCTTCAAATGCACAGTAATCCCTGATGATTCTATTTTGGTTTAGAGTAGATTTTTGTTTTGTTTAATCAGCTGGCATTTCTACAATCCAGAGAGTTGTTTTCTGTTTGTAACAGGTTTCATTAACGTTGCTTTAGTCATTCAGTTAATCACAGAATCACAGAATATTAGGGATTGGAAAGGAACCTTGAAAGATCCCTAGTCCAATCCCATGCCATCAATCATCCCAAAGGACTAATTTAATCAGAGCAAATTAACAGTTATGCTTTTGTAGCAATGAAAACATGAAACCTCCATAAGGTCAGCCTACAAATTCTCTTTTTGTTTCCTTTTTTCCCTTCTGTTTAGCCTTAGCACCTTGTGTGCTCTCCCTTAGTCCAGTGTGCTGTACTGAGGATTGATCTGTCCAAACATGAAATTAATTGAAACACAATCAACTGGAGCAGATATTGCATTCGGAAAAACATCAGTTGTAAGTTAAGTTTCTGTATTCTTCATCAGAATGGGCAGCTCATTGCCTGAACTGCAATTAATTTAATGCCTTATTCCTATTGTGTTCTACCTTTGTCACCTGAAGGAGACAATACAGAAGACTGTAGATAGATTAGAAAACAGAGATCTTCAGATAATGTGTACTGTGCATAATCATATCTTCTGATAATGAAGAAAATATACCTTTACAGCAATCTCAAAGTTTATTTTATATTTTATATTATAATTTATTTTATATAACAGTTTATTTTATATTAATTTTCTGTTAACATTCAGATTGCAGTTCTAGCAATTGCAAACACCAAACTCAGCTGAGATGGTATTTTAAAGCCTTCCATGGAGACAAACAGAAACCTAAACAGAATCACAGAATCACAGAACGTCAGGGATTGGAAGGGACCTCAAAAGAGCATCCAGTCCAACCCCTCTGCCACAGCAGGATAACCTAGATCAAGTTGCATAGATAAACTTATGGGTTAGAAATTTAACTATCCGAAGATGTTCCATATTGAAGGAGATGAGGAAAAGTTTTATAGGTCTGAGCTTTTATTTCTTTTGAGCGTCTTATAAGCATGAGATTATTTATTAGCCCAGTGAAGTTAAAAATAGACTAAGTCTGACAGAGTAGATGCTGCAACAGCACAACCCTTTTTATTTTACCCATGTTTACATGGTAATTTGCAAACAGATACAAGCATGCTCCTGCAGTGTCACAGATGGGTCTGTCACTAGCCAGATGCTTGTCAGCTCCAACCAGGAAGCCTTGAAGGTAAGTTAGCATGGTGCTATGGCTGAGCTTATGCTTCTACACACAGCTTGTTGTTCTGGGCTTGGCACTGCTCAGTTTGTGACTAAACAGCTGTTTGATCTAAAAATAACTCAGGGAAAAGCTGAATCCAGAGGACAATAAAGACTGCAGGTGAAGAATTACCTGGATCCTAGTTAGATCACTAATGTTAGCACAGCTGGAGAAATGGAGGTAGCTGTCTGTGGTCTGCATGCAAAAGTAGCTCAATTTGACAGAGATGAATAGAGGGAAATCTGTTACTGGATAGATGAGAGTAGCACAAGCAGATGCTCTTCATTTAAGAAATTAATTTAGAAGTTGTATCACTTTCCTAATCTAAATGAGGTAAGTTAACTTCAGGCATCTTTCACGTTTGTATCCTGGAGTCATTTATTTTAGTCTGTCCTCAAGGCTACAAAATCACGTATGACTTCTTCAGGAGTAGCCAGCACTTCAAGCACATTGTGGAGTCAAGGTCAGGATCCAAGTGTTATGTATGTGGTTTTAATAGCCATGTGATTATTAAGTCAGGCTTCCTAGGTTTACACCCAAATATCTTAACCATCCCAAGTCATGTAAGAAAAGCTTTAACAAGGTAAATCTGCCAAATATTTAAGTTCCTGTTGTGAGCAACACTTTAATAATAGTTGGAGAATATGGTTACACTAACAAATTCCAAAACTTCAGGGTTTCTCAGTGAGTGCATTTCCAAGACAGAAGTTTGAATATTTTTTGTGAAAGCATACTATGGTATTGTGACAGATGGAAAATTCTGTATGGTAAAAAATTACCTGTGTCTTGTATTAGAACTACAGAACAGAATCACAGAATAACTTGTTTGAAGGGACTTTTGGAAGTGTTTAGTCAAAGTAGGTTCAATAAGATTATGTTGCTCATGACCATTATGTTACTTGAACAACTCCAAAGCTGGAAATCCCACCACACTTCTGGGCCACCACTTTAAGTGAGAAAACTTTTCTTGTATATATGTTTGTGCTCATTTTCACTCACTAGTCCCGGTGTCATAAGCAAAATCCAGAAACTTCTTATACAGGTAAGTTCATTAATAGAAAAAAATTAGGAGTTTTAGAAGATAGGAAAGATGCAGCTTGGGCTTCTTCACCCTCGCATGCTGCTTTTCCCCCCACCTCATCTCCCAGTATGGGTGAAACCTGCCAGGCCACATTTCCAACATCATGAAAACTAAATCCCACCCCGCAGAGAGAAAGAAAAGGAGGAAAACAAATAGATATAGAATCCAAACTGTCCACCACTCATCCACCAATGATGACTACAGGAAGTTCTAGGGCAATGCAGTTCCAAATTCCACAAATTCCTTTGGTGAGTAGGTTCACGGCAATGGATATTCAGCTGTCATGCCTCCATGAAAATAGCATTGGTCTCCCAAGCAGAAGATCCTAGGTTTACTTCACACCTGATTAAGTTCAAACTACCATATGTAATCAAAATTTCACGTGTTCCAAACTGTGCTTCTCATCCTTATTGACATTTTGCTTTAGCTATGACTGTGTTTACTTGTGGCAAAAGTTGTCAAAACATTGTATTCTTTCTGCAATGACACAGAGTCTTTCACAATGAGACACGAAGGGCAAAATGTGAGATACTGATGCGCATGTTATGAATCTTTGTTCCTCACTGCTGATTGTCAGTAATATGAACTCCCACTAAATGCAGGTGCAACACGCAGTCATTTCAGCAGGAGCCATTTGAAGTCATTTGTGACTTACAATTATCCAAAATTTAAAACTAAACCAGGAAGAAGTGGTAGAAGAAGCCACCAGGATCAATAAAGAGTGCTGTTCCATAAATGTTTATTTTGGGTGTTTACTTTAGTAAATATGTGACACAATGGAAACCTAACAAATAAACCTAGCAGTAAAATCTAACAAATAAACTAACAATAGACCTCAATTGTATCAAAATTTCACTTTTTATTGGCATCATTCCTGCTTTCAAGGTATCTTCAAGTAGCAGAGCGGGAAGATGCAAACATTCTTAGACACAAAAGTGAAGTTTATTTTCTCCTCGAATCAATGTAATCACGCACTGTTATCAGGAGTCATCTGAGTAACTTGGTAAGGGACAGCAGTGAGATAATGTGAGAAATACAGCTTTCATCATTATGAGCCTGTAACTGAACATGAGATAACCTATTTTCAGTGACCAAATTGAGTTCTAAATGGGCTTGTACTTTTCTGACTTCCTCTCTTCATGTCCTGCTTAGATCTCTATGATCTTCCTGAGTTTCCTGCCCTTTTTTTATAGGTGATAAACTTTTCTTTTTTTCCTGAGGCCTTCCAGGAGCTCTCTGTTCAGCCAGACTGGTCACCATCCTTGATGGTTCATCCAGAGGCACAAAAGGACAGCCTGCAATTGCACCTTTAGGAGTACTTTTTTGAAGAACACCCAGCTTTTCTGGACCATTTAGAAATAAGGAAAAGCTTCTTTACAACGTGACTCACAGAGCACTGGGACGGTCTGCTTAGAGAGGTTGTGGAGTCTCCTTCTCTGTAGATACTAAAACCCTGAGCGGATGCAGCCCTGTGCAGTGTGCTTTAGGCAGCCCTGCTTTGGAAGAGGGATTGGACTTAATGATCTCTTGAGATCCTTTCCAATTCCAACGATTTTGTGATTATCAGTAGCAGTGCTTGGATTTAAGGGATTGTCGTTAGGTGTAAGAAGAATCTTAACTAAAATGCTTAGCTGTAATGAAATGTGTGACTGAGATAAATACATTTAATCACCAAGAATCAAATGCTTTTTAGGACCACACTGCAGGTGAGAATTTTAAAGCTCTGTATTTTACTTTCTGAGCTTTTAATTATTTCAATGACTTTGATTTAAGGAGTTGATTTTCCTGTACTTGATAGTATAATAACGTAACAGTCCTTCACTATTGGCTGTTTACAACAAAGTAAAACTAATAAATATGATTCATATGAGATATTATAATTAGTAATGTTAAGATAGACTTACTTCTAATTCTTCCTTGATCAAAATAATTACAGCATCACTGTAAGACAACTCTCTTACAAAAATAGTGCTAGATTACTTTTTTTAACTTTAAGCAATGCAATGGAAAGAGGTTATCTGTACTAGCCATCAGAATTCCTTGGTAAGTTGGGTTTTACTCAAGAATTGCTCTGAAATTTATTCTGAAGTTCAGCTTTAAAGTGCTGTTGTAACTCTTGTAAAATGAAAAAGAAATTTATTTTGTTTGTTTTTTTATAATGAAGTCATAAAGGGGTCTAGCATCCCACCTGCTTGAAATGGAACTAGATGATCTTTTGAGGTCCCTTCCAATCCCTAATGTCCTGTGATTCTAGTTCAACCAGTCCAATCATTAAATTCATTACATTTTAGTAACTCACAATAAAATATATGTTCATAAATTTAAAAACTTTTTGTAGCATCTGAAGCTGGGAGTTTGCTCAAAGCGGGCCATAAGGGTTCAGTCAGTTCATCACACTGTCATGGTCTGATGAGCCATTTCACAGTCTGACTCTGTAAAAAATATTGCAATAGAAAATAGAAGTTCAAACTGCACTTCAGATAATTTATTCTTTATCTTCTCAGTTAATATTCTTGATTTTCTGTGAATTTGAAATTTTACATAGTCTGCAGCATACATAACTGCAAAAGCACTTAATTCCTAGTGCTCTTATTTGTCAGTGTATGTGGAAGGAATTCTTTATAATTTACTTCTGGTTTTGGCCATATGGGAACAAACAGAGACCCATGAGGTTAATTTAAATGGAAAATTAGGATTATAAATACCCCTTGATTCTGTCTCATTCCTAAAACTTCAGACAATGGTTTAGCCTCTTGAAGTGTTGTTGCTTAAATACCTAAGCTTAGAAGTCTGAAAATATATTCACTTCTTTCTCACATAAAGTCTGTTATATTGTAGAATTTGTGGGAAAGCAGCTCTCCTCTGCATTTCATTTTATTCAGGCTGAATTTTGTTTGTAGAGATACTGGTATTTTATACACAGGAGACCAGCAGTTAGAATGCATCCTCTATATCTCATTTAAAAAGAATGTCATTTAAAAAGAATCATTCCAAGTAAATGGATGTACTGACCAAATCCAGTCCCTGAGCAATCAAGAATGCGAGGAGTAACTCAGGCCAGAAAAACACAAGGAAAGGGAAACCTTTCTACTTCAGCTCAGCAACATTTAAAACATCAAGTACTTTTAAACTGAGAGGAGAGTTGATGATTGTATCCTTAGAATGACCCACAAAGTTCTGGCTAAAGCAGTCACAGACAAAAGGACAGTTTTGGCTTCTCTTTTCGTGTCTATTTTGTTTCTAATGGTCTAATACATAATAAATGCTCAAGATACACTAGTCTGCAATTTCCTTTCCCAGAGGGACGTGTAAACATTTAATGCAAGTGTTTTTCTGTAAGATTTCCAGGTCCAAATTAGAATTTCTGATTAAAATAAAAGGCATTTCTGAGTCTAATTACATAAGAAAAGTCCGCCTACGGAAGCCACCCACACATCCCGTGACATACATTGCCCAGCACATGCATGGAGTTGTATTTTTCCAGCAGATTGAAGGAAGTAATGACAAATGTAAAGATCAAGTGTTTTGCATCAGTCATTAACACATACAGGCTCCAAAGTAGTAACAGATGTCCTGCTTTCCCTAAGTGGTTCTCTAATGTTATCACAACCTGCCTTGCAACTTCTCAACTCTGCTCTAAGCTTTCAAGCCACACTGAGGTCATGATGCACTAACCCTCACTTGTGTGTTATAAAACCATTACTCTGGTCAGCCTCACAAGTTTTCCTGTTTCCAAGATGCTTCAGGTCCACATTGTTAAATAATGGAAGGCAACAAAAGTGAACTCGGTTTCTGGATCTCTTTTTGCTCTCACGGCTCAGTTGAGAGCTCACCCTAGAGAACTGTCATGACAAACAAGTTAGAAAGGGTGTTTGTTCCAGGCAGTGTTGACACAAATGTTTCATCAGTGCTAGCTCTCTCACACTTTCCTAATGTGAAAGATGCCCTAGTCCTTTTATATCATCTGTGTAGCTCTGTGGTAGACTCAGTCCAGCCTAGAACTGGACTCCATCTATGTCCTCACCAGTGCAGAGGAGGTAGGAAAGATTACCTCCCTTGTCCTGCTGGCCATGATCTTCCTAATGCACTCTGGGACTGTTGACCTTCTTTGGCACAAAAGTGCATGACTGGCTTGCATACAACTTTCTATCCACCAAGAAACCAACTTACTTTCTCAGCAGATCGGCTTTTAAGCCAGTCAGTCCCAAATATGTTCCTGAGGTTATTTCTCACTAGGGGCAGGATTTTGCATTCCATTTGTTTAATTTCATGAGACTTCTGTCTGCTCATGTATCCAGGCTCTTGAGTATCTTCTGGAGGGCGGTATGACCTATGGTCATATCAGGTATTTCTCACAGTTCTTTATCTTGCTGAAGATGTGCTTGGTTCCATCATCCAGATCACAGAACTACAGAATCACAGAATGGTAGGAGTTGGAAAAGACCTGTGGAGATCATTTAGTCTCATCCCCTGCTCAGAGCAGATTGCATAGGATTGTGTCCAGGAAAGTTTTGAGTAACTCCACAGAAGGAGACTGTATAAATTCTCTGGGCAGCCTGTCCCAGTGCTGTCACTGTCAAAGCAAAGAACTTTGTTCTCATGCTCAGCTGAAACTTTCTCTGTTCCAGTTTTGCGCCTGTTATTCCTTCTCCTGTCGCTGGGCATCACTAAAAAGAGTCTGGCCCCAACCTCTTGACACCTAGCCTTTAGATATTTATAAGCACTGATGAGATCCCCTCCCAGTTTTCTCTTCTCCAGGATAAACAGAACAGGGTCTCTCATCGCCTCATCAACTTCATAGCCCTCTGATGAACTTTCTTCAGTAGTCTCTTGAACTGGAGATCCCAGAATTTGATACAGTATTCCACATGCAGTAATATTCCAGATGCAGCCTCAATAGGACACACTGAAGGGGGAGAAGAACCTCTCTCAGCCTGCTGGCCACACTTTTCCTTAGTGCACCCCAAGATACCATTAGCCTTCTCAGCTACAAGGGTGCATTTTTGGCTCATGGTCAACATGTCATTCACCAGGACTCTCAGGTCCATCTCTGCTGCTCTCCAGCTAAACTCATATCCTGTACTCATTTATGGAGTTATTCCTCCCTAGATGCAGGACCCTACATTTGCCTCTACCGAACTTGGTTAATTTCCTCTCTGCCCAGCTCTTCAGTGTGTACAGGTTTCACATGGATCACCAATGTTAAACAGCAATAAAACCAGTACTGACTCTTGAGTTACACTGCATCCCAAAATTAAAACTTCTTGGCATGCCTGATGTACTATGTCCCTTTCCAGAATAGCTTTAATTTTATATGGACAGAAAAACTTGCAGAAAGCAGAGACATTTGTGCTGCATGTACTGCAGGCTCTTGCCCTCAAGGATTACTGTAGAGTACTCATGACTCAAGATAATCTAACGTGCTCTGAGCTTTCTTCAGCATCAGGGGAGGTTTAGATTGAATACTAGGAAGAAGTTCTTTACTGAGAGAGTGGTTAGGTACTGGCACAGGCTGTCCAGGGAGGTGGTGGAATCATCATTCCTAGAGGTGCTTATAAAACAAGTAGCTAGGGCACTTGAGTCCATAGTCTAGTGGTTAGGGAGATGTTGGGATGAAGACTGGATGTGATGAGCCTTGAGGTCTTTCCAGCCATGATGATTCTATGATTCCACTTCATGTGGAGATTGCATTGCCCATTGCTAAAATTTTGTTCAGGCACCATTCAGTCGAACTCTTAAGGAGATGACTGGTGGTCTAGCTGCCACATCTCTATTCTATGCAGAGAGATGAAAGTTATGAACCTTTCAAACCAAATGCATAACTCCAATTTGACAGATTAATTTGTTTTTTTTCATTGAAAGGGAGCATTTAGAATCATTTTTTGTTCAAGCATAGACTTTCTGTATGTGTATGTGTAAGATTTCAAGTGGCAGCACCATCAACCTTAAGTTATTGTTATAATGGAGATACTTGTTATAATTGCTATATTGTTTACCTTAGCAGGTTAGGTTGTGCAATGGAGAAAACGCCAGGATAACGTAGAACGTGTTGTAGAGAAGGTCTCCCAGCATGGCTGGATCGCAGTGCTCTGCTTTAAAGCTAGAGTGAAAGGAGACAAATAGCTCAGAGCACTAGAAGTGATAAAATTAATCCCCAGAATGCAATCATTATGCAGTAGATATCCTAATGCATTCAGTGGATTATTATTGTATTCTCCTAAGGAACCAATTGATTTCTAATTGCCCATTTGACCAGAGGAAGTGATTTTCCTTCCTCATTGGTTTGGGGTTTTTCAAGACTAAAACAAGGTTAATTTAAGTTTGGTTTGGTTTCATTTTAATTTTATTTTAATTTATTCTAATTGTCATCAGTTTGAGGTAAAAAGTGAGCAGGTAGAGGTGTGCTGCAAGGTTGCTTAAATGAATGCACATAATGCAATACAGGAGTAGCTTCAGTTTTCTAATCAAGCCTCTTGGGACCAATTACCCAGCTAGAAAAAATCAATAGCTTTAATGAAGGAAAGAACTTATTATAGGGACGATACAATTTTTGAAGGAAGGTGATGTCTGTCAGCACACATCTTGAATATCTGTAGGGTAGGGAGCTTTCCTTCAGGATAGATTTTTTACACTCTGTCTGAGATTCTTGGGGCCTGATCCTTGATCAGTCTCTTACTGGATATCACAGTTAATAATAAAATAAATCTTTGCTAGAGTACTACTCATCTGTGAGTTTTGGATTTATGAAAGCTGAAGCTGTTAGGAATTTCCACTAAAGAAATAATGGAAATTATTAGGTAACTCGAGGAGTGGGACGGGAGATAGAAGTTTGAGAACTCAGAAAAAATAGAATAATTTAGCTTAGTTTTTTTTTCAGATAGTGATACTTGATTGTGCTGAGACAGAGGAAAAATTGTGTTTCCAAAGAAATACAGCAATTCTCTTTAATTCTAAAACAATTTTGGATTTAGTTGCATTTTTACATGGAACTCTGAGTCAGTTCTTTGTCTTTATTAAGACAGTAATTTCTAGACAAATTTCTAGTTTTATCAAAAGTAATTCTTGTAGGCTTTTCAGCCTAGACTTAGTTAATAAATCTTCTCATTCTATTTAATGATCTCATTTTTTTAATTATAAAATACTAATTGCTAATATTGATTAAAAATGTTCACGTTTTAGTATGCAATTTATAAACATAATTTTTTTTTATTTAACAGAAAAACCTCAAACTAAAAATCCAATTTTCTACAAGTGAAGTTGAGGAGTAGTTGAAAGAGTGACATTTTGAGAAGGGGAGATTTATTTGGATGTCAGGAAGAAATTCTTTAGCAGGAGGGTGGTTGAATACTGGAACAAGTTGCCCAGGAGGGAGTTGAGGCCCCATCCCTGGAGGTATTCAAGTTGAGGTTGGACAAGGCTCAAGGCAACCTGATCTAGCTGAGGATGTCCCTGCTCACTGCAGGGGAATTGGACTACATGACCTTTAGAGGTCCCTTCCAAACTGGGTGGTTCTATAATTTTGTGATTTATTTTATCTACAACTCTCCACATACTAAGAACAACATTTGTAATACATTGCAAAATTTCTGTGGGTTTTTTCCAAAGTTTTCTTTAGAATTCTTTATTGATAGAAAGACAAGTTTTTCTGCACATAAAATACTTTTCATGATAAAGGAGGAGAAAATCTTGCGATATTTAGACTCTGAACTAATTATGAAATGCAAACAATAAAAAAAGAAAGATTTCTCCAGAGATTACTTGAACCACATACAAATCAGTGCCAAATATTTATTAAGCATATCTGTGACTGAATTCAAATTGATGGATACAACATTAAAAGGTTCTAAAAAAATATTTCTTATTGGCATGTAATTAATTTTGATAATTAAAATACTCCTGATTCCATTAGACAAGCGTTAGAATTGTTATACTCATGCATTTTTAATTTAGCATGGGAAGATAGAAATGGTTATAAACTCATATTTAAAATAAAATGGAAGAGCTGGATAAATTCACAGACTTTTTCAGATCAATAGTTACTTTAAAATAGATCTCAGCATTGCATGTGACAAGAAGACAAAAGAGAATAGTACTGCATATGCTCCATATGAAATTTGTTTTCATTTTCCAAAGGCATTGAAATATTATATTTTAAATAAATCTCATTTTCTTGCATATGAACCATACAGTTCTGAAGAGTGTAAGACAGTCTGGAAATAGCCCAGTGATCCTATTAGGAGAGTCCTTCTCTGGAGATGTTTAAAACCCACCTGGACTCAGAAATGAATGCAGAGACAATCTATAAAGTTTAAAGGCAGAATGATGCCACAAGAGCTGTCAAATACAAAAATGCAGAAGTAAACTCTCTCTCAGGAAGTTCTAATCCATGTATTACTGAGCTGAGAAGGATCCTGGAGGATCTTGAACAAAGGTTTACAATATATTTGTTAGAGTTTTCTGTGGTTCTTTACCCATCTTGTTCTCTCTACCCATCTTGTACTGTCAGTGAGAGAATACTGTTACATTAACTGTGTCCTGAGCCTCTAGTACTTGGATTACAGAAATAGTAAAGACATTAAAGATATTTACAGTGTCCTGGAAATAACTTTATATATAAATCCCAGGAAAAGATTGAAGGAAAGTTCATTAATACTTTGTAGTTAATACTAATTAGAAAAATAAGAGAAAGAAACATTTGCTCTGGAAATGAAATCATAAAGACGCATTAAGCTTTGTCTTACAAATTAAGAAAATATATGTGAAAGACATAAGTTTTTTAGTAGTATTGGGGGGGGGGGGTTGATGTTTTTTGTAATTGACTAAAAGAAATCCTATCCTGACCTTCTTTTGTGCTTGTGCCTTTTCCTTACAAAACCCATCAGTCCTAGATACTGCCAACTAATGGCTTCCTTAAGAAAGAGTTTTTCTCTCCACAGATCGGTCAGATATGACTTTCTACGCAGGATAGTTTAGAAAAGTGTCTGTTTTAGGACTTTCTCCATGAGCCATATTGATTTAAGTTTTCTTCTGAGGAACTGATGTTTTGAATAACAGCCAGACAGGCTTCAAGCAACATTTTCTTTGGCTGTGCATTTGCTAAATTGGTTTCAACCACTTTCTCTCATACCATTTTCTATCCAGCACACAGTAAATATTTTGCACATTGCATCGAGCTATCTGAACGCTTTGTTGACGATACTAGGCAGATACATGAAGAGATTCCCACATGACTGCCTGTGGTGTTTTCAGTCTGGTGGGGGGTGGTTCAGCAGGGAATAAGGTGTTGCTAATTGACCCCTGTAAGTGGCTTTGTGAAAGCTTCCACAGCTCATGATCAGACCCACCTCTGGCTAAGGTGAGCCAATCAGCACCTCAGTGATAACTTATTTAAACCTGCTGAGCACCTTCCTGTTGTTTCCCAGGTTTGGGAGCGACTCTCTGTCCAGAGAAAAATTAGATGCCATGTGGTCTCCTTCAGACCATGGCAACAGTAGGTACTGATGGACTCTGGAGACCTCAGAGATCAACAGAGAAGTGTGGCTGCAAAGCCATGGGGGAAAGGGGTGATCCACAGCCTGCAGAAGAACAGAAGACCCCCACGCTAGCTCTGGAAAGCTCATGGAGAACTCGTCACTGGAGGATAACACGTTGTCAGAGGAAAAGAAGGACTGCAAGGGGTTTTACCCCTGAGGAAGAAGAGGTAGGAAAGCTGGGCTCTGTGATTCTCTCTTCATTTCTTGGTAATGGGGTTTTTTGTTGTTGTTTAAGTTAAATGTTATGATTACCCCCAAGTCAAGCCTGGCCTGTTTTGCCTGTGACTCATAAGTGGTGAGTGCTCTCTTTCCTTTGTTTAAGCTTTGCTAACCACAGAGCATTTGTCCCAGGGTTGGTCAGCTTGCCAGCTAGTGACTCTGCTGAGTACTATTTCAGGTGCAAAACACCCAAAAATAATACTTAAAGAAAACAAATGCAGGTGTTGCAATGTTAGTTATGCCAACAAAATACCCCTACACATTCCATCTCACTGGAATGAGAAGCAGTAGAGAGCTGGGAATTAAGCAATGAAACTGTGTGAAGATAAGCAGACGACTGGGGTTTGAGTTGTGACTTTTGGACTTTTGCTTCTTACCATCCTAGTTAGTTTTTAACTGGCAATAAATTAATTTAGTTTTCTGCAAATTGAGCCTGTTTTGCCTGTGGTGGTAAACGGCAAGTAAACATCCTTTCTTTGTTCTTTACATCTGAACTTTTCTATCCTATATCCTCCCTGTGTCATTTTGGGGAGGATGAGTGAAAAAGCAGCTGGGTAGGGCTCTGGCAGCCAGCCCAGGTCAACCCACCACAACCTGAAGTATCAGAATGTCCTAGAGAATATTCCTTGCTGTTAATTATAATTGCCACTTTCGTACAAATACACAGCTCAGTGAGCAGCTAGTTAAAGCTGATGGTTATTAGTGTGGAAGGTAGTTTTAGAATACTGATATTGCAGATGTTGCATCTTTCTGGCAGTTTAAGCAATCAGCATTTTAACAATTAAATGAACTGGAGTTTCAATAAAGCTATCTCTCAGGAATTTGTCTAACTCCTGTTTGAAACAACTGTAGTCTTTAGCATGCATGGCATCCTCTGGCTTGTATTTGCTAAGTCTCTATTTTTTTTTTTTTTGCTTTTAATTACAATTGTTACCCTAGAATTTGGTATAATTCTCCCCAGATACTAAATAGTTTCATAAGAATCTAAGTTCTTTTTCAGACTGAGACTTTTTTGAGTGTTTGAAGCAGATAATATAAAATTTTCACATGGCTATGGAGCAGGGAATAAAAAGATAAAGAAGATAAGTTTTAGTGTAATGAATCATAGAACCACAGAATAATCATGGTTAGAAAGGACCTCCTAGATCACAGAGTCCAACCATACTCTACAACAACAAAAAATAAAAAACCAAACAAAAAAACCCCAAACACATAAGCCCACACCCACCAAAAAGCCAGACCACTAAATCCCTGAATGCCTAAATACCTGATTGTTTGACTAAATGTCCAATTGTTCAACTAAATAAGTATTTCACTGAGAAAATTAAAATAAATGCAAATGGCTTTGAGGCAGGATTAATTGTCTGCTCTTATTTAGACTTCTAGATACTAGAGAACTGGATCTTAACTACCCACTGTATGATCTTTGCATTGTTGCAGGTGAGAAGTAGATGTCTGGTTGGGAACTTCTGTCACCCTAAAGCATTTTTCTTCAGAAATTTGACAAATGCTTTCTGGAAAGCGTTTGCTTCTCTGCATTAGCTATCTAGGTGAAATAGCCATTTCTATTTGCAACATTAAATAAAACCCGTTTGAGTGGGAACAGTAAAGCTGTACTAGTTTTTCAACACATAGGTTTTTATTTTCATCTCTACTAGATAATGAGTCCTTAAACCTTTAGTTTAAATTCCTTTAGCTCCCTTCAAATCCAACAAAAGCACAGCTATCCAGCCAAATAACACTGAATGTATGATTCAAAAACCAAGCCTCAGGTCTTTTGGTAGAGAAGACCTTCCTCAGTTTCTTGAAGTGATAGTAGGGGAAAAAACCCAACCATTGCAAACTCTTCCAGCTGAAACACTCATCCTCTTTGTGGTGCTAAATGATATATCCAGAAACGCCAAGGAGAGTAGTTGACTACACTGCAGCCTTTGAGGAAATGCCTTGGAAATGTTTCATACAAGCAAATTAAAAGGTTCAATCCACAGAAGATTGTTGGTAGTTGTGGCTTCTCATGTTAATACCAGGATCTGAGGAAAAAAAACCCCAAAGCACTAACATATGCAATACACTTGGAACACATGGTGTTACAAATTTATTTGATATGCAAGATCAATATCTCTTTTCTGCTCAGCTTGTGTTGATGAAGGTACTATGTGCATCAAGAAAACAATGTACCTATGAAATTCTTTGCTCAGTATTTCAGTGTTATAGTGGTGTGAATTTTCTAGCAGTCATCTCTACATGCACTAACTGAGAATAGCAGAAGTTTAATGCTCTGCAGCCAGATTTGCACTCCAGAAGCCTATCCACACAACTGTTTAAGACACCTAAGGTTTTCCAACATCACAGAGTCAGAAAGGGAGTGAACACTGTAGAAGATTAAACTCTGTATCTTTCACACAATATCAGGGAGAACATCACTATCAGTTCCCAGATACTGCTTTGTTCTTACATACTTCTACAGTAAATTTCCATGGAAATCTTATTTTTGTGCTTTCTTAGCAATATAGAGTCAGTTCAGTTTAAGTTTGAGGACCAATGGATTACACATACTGAAATTCTTTACAATAACACTTTTGCTTACATTTCTAAATAGTAAGTTTGTGCTGTGAAATATCCAAGTGCTATCATGCTCATAGAAGCATAGAGTCAAAGAGATAGGAATAGACCACCAAGTTCACGAAGTCCAAGCAGCAAGACAATGCCACCATGCCCATTAGGCCATGTTTCCAAGTGCCAGATCTACATGTTTTTTGAACATCTCAAGAGACAGTGACTCCACCACCTCCCTGGGCAGCCTGTTCCAATATCTGATCACTCTTTCAGTGAAGAAATGTTTCTTCATGTTCAATGTAAACTTCTCCTGGTATGGCTTGAGACAATGTCCTCTTGTCCTACAGCTAGTGAATTGGAAGAAGAGACTGACAGGTACCTAAAGGGCTATAAGGTCAGCCTTCAATTCCTTTTCTCCAGACTAAACAACCCCAGTTCTCTCAGCCACTCCTCATAAGACTTTTCCTTCAATCTTTCACTAGCTTTGTAGTCCTTCTCATTTGTATTCACGTGCTGATGGAACAAACAGAAGAATGAACAGTTCCCTGCACATTTATCACTGCTTCAGCACCATAACAATTTGATTTTCTAATTCTGCCTCAAACTATTAAATCAAAAAGAAAATTATTGTATTTTGCTGTATGTGCTTAGATTTTGATCAACAAAAGCACACACCACCACATAAATGTGATGCTCTGTGTTGTAGAGTAGTTAATAGCATTTTCCCTTTTTGTTTGTCATATAAATATACAGGGGTTTTGATAGATAGACTTTAACTTTATGTTCTGTTAAATCAACCATGACAACCTCAAGATCATTTACAAGTAAGCATTCCTTGGGCAGACAAGCTGGAACATAGGAGGTTCCATATAAATATGAGAAAGAACTTCTTCCTATTGAGAGTGACAGAGCACTGGAACAGGCTGCCCAGGGAGGTGGTGGAGTCTTCTTCTTTGGAGAAGTTTAAAACCTGCTTGGATATGTTCCTGTGCAACTTGGTGTAAGTGATCCTGGTGTGTCAGGGGGGTTGGATTGGATGATCTTTCAAGGTCCCTTCCAATTCCTAATGTTCTGTAATTCATAATGTAGATGCTTTTTTCAGGGCATTTTCAGAGTAATGCTTCTTAGACTTGCAAGATTAGTTGAGAATAGAGTGTTATCCTAAAGGGAAAATATGACATTCCAGAAGTTTGGTTTTTTAGATGTTATAGTATTGGTAGCGACCAAAATGCCCAAAAGGATTTGTTTCGTTTGTACATTTAAAAGTGTTTTACTGAAAGTTTTCGTGACCGAATGTATTGGTTCAGAAATTTCAGTTTTAAAAATGGTTACATCCTGCCACAGATACCAAGAAGGAAGAGGAAGCTTCTACACAGGAAAAATAAATCTGAGACACTTAAAAAAAATAAGGAAAGAAAAAATTTCCACTCCTGTTACTCTGAATCAATCCCCTGCTGTCTGTCTTAGGTCTGCAACCATTTCTTCCTGCTGTGTGTTTTATCTCATAAAGATGTCACCTGTAACTAGTCAGTTCCCTTCCTCCCTTTGGTCCCGTCACATGTGGTAATGGCCTCATAGAGCCACGTATTTTTAGTCAGAAAGCACACAAGCTGTGTGTAGTTAGAAGAACGTTGAGCTTTACAGGGCTACCATGCCACAGAAATTGTGTGTTGTTGTTTGTCATATAATTCGTTAAATAATAAGCCATAAAAATAGTGATATTCACTTTACAAAGTATATAATCCTTTTTACATCAAATTCCTGAATAAATCCCCATATCCTTCTTTTACCTAGAAAGGACTTCTGTGAGTTCAAACTGTACCTTACCACGAGGCGTATAAGCAGTTATAAGATTAATAAGAGGGTGCATTGCTTAAAGTAAAGATCACCAGCTCAATTCAATCTTGGGTCAGGGTGCAGAGTAAAATAACTTCTAGTTAGTGGAGATCAGTGTCCTGGCAGGGATATGATATTTGCTGGAGCGGAGACCTTGAGAGAAAGACTAAACAGAGAGTAACAGTTTGAAAAGCAAACTGCCTAGGACACACTCAAATTGTGGGCACATGTGTTGTAGGCAGTGGATTTGTTATGATAATTTAAGATCTTGATCTTTTTTAAAGAACTCCTTGAAGCAATGTGACTGACACAGAGCAGCATACTTCAAAATTAATTAAATAATCTGTGTACACGTCAAAGCAGAAAATTGGTATCTTTTCAATTCTTTAGGCAACCAGTCATTACTCTTTCATGTTGAATACAGTTCCAGGTATTTGCAGCACCTGGAAGTCACTTCCAGGTTACTGGGATTTTTGGATATACAGGGATGAGCAATACATACATTATGCAATATACGGATTACCATTCTGAGGCAACAGCCTACTGTTCTATCTGCATGAATTTTTTGTTCCTGTAATAGGTAATCACTGAATTGTTGAGACTGGAAAAGACCTCTGAGATCATCCAGCCCAGCCCAGGACCTAGCATCAGCCAGACCAGGGCACTAAAGGCCATAGCCACTTTGTCCTTAAACACCTCCAGGGATAGGAACTCCACCACTGCCCTGGGCAGTCCAGTCCAGTGTCTGATCACCTGTTCCATGAAGAAGTGCTTCCTAACATCCAACCTAACCCTCCTCTGGTGCAGACTGAGGCCATAAATATAGGTTCCCATTTCTTTAATTAATATGGATGCTTCACCCTTTCAAAAATGAACGAAAAAAACCCAACTATAGCCAATGTAACAGAAAAATTTCAAATACCAGTTACTTGTTTTTCCTAAAAGGAGGAATGCTTATCCATACATATTTTATGATTACACAGAAACACAGAACATGAGAGATTGGAAGGGACCTCGAGACATCATCTAGTCTGATCCCCCTGCTAGAGCAGATTCTGTACATTATTCATTATTCAGAAATGCTGAGGTTATATTCCAGATAAAATAAAACTCTTCCTATTTTGCACTCTAATTAAGGACAGATTCAAATTCATCTTCCAAAATGCATTAATATTCTCAGTTGGAGGTACAGGTCAAATGTAAATTACCTGGCAATTATGAGTGAGAGACCAGAAAGTACCAGCCTAAAGTGCCTGGAATTTATTTTTAAATGAATACATAAACATGAAGGACAAAAAAGTAAGAAAAAGCTTTTCATTTAAAGGTTTTTAGTTAGTTAGTAAGTATTGTAGATAATGTCTGGGTCAGAAACACTTAAAAGGTGAAACTTTTAAAAAAAGTAAATGAGTGAGACAATAGAGTGGCCACATGTACTGCATAATTTTTAGTGTGAAATCTAATAATTCCTAATGTCATGCCATGGGAAAAGCACAAATGTCTTTCCAAAATCGTCACTGAGAAGGTATACAGGTACAGGTTTATTTTATACAGTTACAGCATTTGTTTTTATGCATATCAAGGTTTTTGTTGAGATATATATATACATACTGCAGGACATCCACTTTCCTTTTTCACACTTTAGCAGGCATATCCAGCTGACTAATTCCTTGCCCTACTTTTTCTTTCCCTTACTCTACCTCTTGCTAAGATGCATGCTTTGTCTTTTGCCTTTTCTCTCAAAGTCCTGCTAATTATTTTGTATGTTTTGGTATTGAATTATCAAAACCACAGAAGGCAGTGGCTCTTTTTTAAGTCAATATTGGTCAGGGGCAGAGAGTTTTGGAAATAAAAATTGACAAATAGTACCCAGCCAAGTTGTTGAACTCAAATAACTAAAAAATGTTTAGGTTTACATTGATAAAAATGTGCATTAACAAGACATTTCAGAAAAGAAGAAAAGGTTAAGCAAGTTAGAGCACACAAACTAGGAACTCTGTCACAAATGCCATCATGTATTCTGAGAACAGTACAATGGGAGATCACTGTCGTATTGGTCTTTGGGTCTTTTTTCACATCAGAAATCTGGGGGAAAAGATCATGTCAGTCAAGTAGAGACAAGTGCCAACACCCTCTCTATTATTCATGCATCACCCCTGCCTGCAGACAGTGGCACCCAGGCTGTTTGCAGACTGGTGAATTCTTCAGTTCTTCAGTGTAGCTGCTCCAACTCAACGCTCTCAGGATGGCCTGATTCCTCAGTGCCTGAACTGCATCCCTCAGTGCAGGAGACATGCTTTCAGACAAAGAACCCAGACTCTGGCTTTGATGACCATGGCTGCATCAGCACATGCCCCCCCACACGCTGCAATAGTGGCCAAGAGTTTTCCATGACTCCTTTCTCCTCCTGTCTCAGCTCCAGCGGGAAAGGAAAGAATCAGTTCAGATCACCAAGGGTTGCTGCACGGCTTGGGGGGGGGGG